>VXBH01002675.1:1293278-1307346 GCA_013400035.1 Rynchops niger | reverse complement strand
TTTTTTCTTTTTTTTTTTTCCCTTTCCCCCCTCCCTGTGCGCGCTCTCCCTGGCGCAGGCAGGCAGGCTCGCTCCCTCGCTCCCGCTCCCTCTCTCTCAAAGGCAGGAAATACTTTTCAGGCAATCTGGGCCTGGTTGTTGAGGCCCCTTTCACAAAACATCAGTCTGAATTTAGTAGACAGAAGTCACTGGGAAAAGCTTGACAGGCTCGTGCTTAGTTTAAGGCTCCCTCCAGCTGCAAGAGGGTGTTTTTGTTAGAATCACACATTGAGCAAAACTGCTTAGAATAGAGCAATGATCTCAGTAGCGAAATCTGAACTTTTATGCTAGCAGGAGCTAACTGGGACCGGACTCTTTTGTTTGTTTATTTGCTCCTTCGTTTTGTGTTTTGGTTTTTGGTTAGTTTTTTTGGTTTCTTGGTGTTTTGTTGGTTTTTTTTTTTTTTGTCTTCCTTTTATTGACCAAAGATTTTAGGGAGGTCATGTCCGAACTCCAGATTCTCTTCATCTAGGTAAGGCTGTCTTGGAATCTTTCTGTACTTTAAACTATCAAAAAATAAAATTTAAAAGGAAAAAAGGAAAAGAAAAGAAAAATCAGCACAGAAACAAGCAGTATCCAGCACTGGAGCTTTCTGCGTTCAGGATTTCAGCACTAAAACTGGAGGTAAAAAAAATGATAATCATTAAAAATGTACATTTAGTTGTAGACTGTGCCAATTCTGTTTATCAAAATGTGCCAGATCTATAAAAAAATCTTCCTGTGCGTTTTTCTTCTTTTAAAATATGCTTGATATGCTGAACTTTGTTTATTTGCATTAATATATAAATAGAGCTGCATGGTCTTGCTTGCATTTTTTAATGGACATTAAATAGGAAAGCTAGACGTGTGAATGATTTCTTTTTTCACCTCATTTGCCAGCAGGGAGGGCATTTAGGGCTATGGCTTTTTTCTCTCCCCCCACCTTCCCTTCCCTCCTCTCCAGCAGTAATGATGATGAGGAGTGTTTTAGGTAGATATCTCAGCTGTACCTCTGCTGGGCTCGGTCTCTAGCCTTTTCTCCGTCCTAGGTGAAGTTTGTGGTATAGCGGACAATCCAGTCTTAAATGTCTACACTCTATATCAGAAATTCCAAGGTTTATTTCTTGGCATTAGCTAAATTAGGTTATTTTTAGTAACCTACGATTAGATACGCAGTTTGGGGTGTGCTCGCTAGCATTTAGAAGAGGGAAAGCAAGATTCAGTAAATGTCAGCTGACTATAACTTTCGGTGAAGATATATGACTTTACTCAGTCTTTTTCTTAACCTGCTCATTGTTTAACTGTTAAAAATAACAAGATTCTGCTGTTAAGGAGTTTAGGGGAAAATTCGGGATATTATCTTTAACTGATGCTTGAATGGAACTGCTGCTATTTTACATACAGACATGATTTAGTTATTAAATTGTTACGGACATCAGAAGCATTTTTCATGGCAACCTATATAGTATCCTTTGTCTTCCTGAAAATCTAAAAGGACAGTTGTTGCTTAAAACTAATATGAGAGATTCTTTCTTATGAGCATCATTAAGGCTCCGTATAGTTATTGGCCAGACTGGTAACCAAAGAGGAGTCATCTGTTCACATATTTCAGTAAGTTTTTAACTGTGTTTTTACTGAATATTTTTTCAAAATGATTGGTGAGGAATGAAAAGATTTTGTGGCGTGAAAGGACAGGAAGGACCAGTAAATACTCCAGGATGGGGTCAAATATCTTCTGTGCAATAGATTAAGAATTGTACATTTTAACTGACATTTGGGTGGAAGGCAGTTGTTGTTCATGGTGGTCAGAAGCAGCCCTGGGTTGTGAAGGACATGGGTCTGAAGGGGAAAGGGAATAGCTGATAAGGCAGCAAGTTGTCCCTGGGTATGTCCTGGGGTGAATTTTAAAGTCACAATCACTCATTTGCTCATGGACAAGCCTCTTCTGAACTTCTCCAGTTCAATGTCCTGAGCTGGGAGAGCTGTGGTAGGTAGGTGGTGGGACTGAGGAGCTGGGAGGAATCTGAACGTCTCAGTCTCTGCGTCATTCCCATGAAATTTGTGCTGTAACTTTGATGTCTCAAGGGATTTAGCGTTAGTGGCTTTTACTGCCCTGTATTCCCATACTTGCTTCTGCAAGTATGCATGTACACAGTATTAGCAAGTACTCTACTTAAACAGCAGAGAAAATACCAAATAATAAAAATAATTATTCCATATCAAGGGGTGCCTTCTGCAGCCTGTCTCCTGGTTTTTAAAGGATATAATGACCTCGTCTGACCTCACTTGCGGATGAAAATACCTGACACCTGAGATAGTGGAACTATAGGGTAGACAACAGAATAGAACCCACAAAGTATTTTCTCATTTAACACTGAAGTTTCTTATAGACTGTAAGAACATGTAACAGAGATAGTTACCCACCTTTTTGATTTAGAAATTTTATTTAAAAGTCCTGAAGACAAATTACCCTTGCTATTCAAGTCCTGGTTCTATTTGGTGTAACTTCTCTGTTATGCTATCCTCTTAGTGTTGTTCAAGAAACAGTATTTATGGAAAACCTACTGTCCTAAAAAAAAAAAAAAACCCTGAAAATGATTTTATAGATAAATAGCAATAATGAACGTGGAAAATTAGAAGTATGGAATCTAGCACTGAGCATCTAAAGTTTTTGACCTTGCTCTGTTCCTTCAGAAATGTTCATGATGTTTTTCATCTGAAACAAGAAAATAGCCAAAATAGTTATATAAGATGACTCCTTTGAACAATTAAGCGTATGAATTAATGTCTGCAGCCTTGAGGAAAATAAATGCAAGTGGTTACATTCATTTAATAGAAAAGATTCAAATAGCTTTCCTTCACCATAAATTTATGTGCCCGCAGACTTATTTTCTTTTGGACCTTATACCTGTTGATCACCATGTTAAATTCCATAATCCCAGCACTTGAACAAAATAAATTTGAATATTTGGGCCTTTCTGCTGTAACAGAAAGCAAAATGTGTTTCCTCCCAAAAGAAAAGGAAAAGCAAAGACAACTGGTTGGGTAGGCAGTTATTGAATATATAAGGTAATAGAGTAAGTCTTAGTAATTCTTAATAATTATAGTAATTCTTTTAAATTGCTGATCTTAAAATCAATTTTTAAATTATTCTTTAGGTGATGAAACAATAAAAGGATGCTCATTTTGACTTTTTCATAAGTCTCAAAAGTTAATTCATTTTTATTCTTTTAATTGTCAGAAGTGTTATGCTGAATTTTTTGTTATATTTTTCCGTTGTTCTTAACATGAATTTTGCTGCTGAAAACTATCTTTGATCTAAAGTTTCCCTGAGGAGGGCAGTAGCAGGAGGAGGAAGAGAATTTGCAACCAGTTTTCTCTTTTCTCACAAAGGACATACATCTTAGAGTATTCTCCTTTTTTCTTTTAGTCATCTGGTTCCATTTTCTGTTGTTTGTTTGTCTGGGGAAAAATCAAAAGGCTTTTTGGTCTTGGTGTTCGGTTCCTTTTACAAAAGAACAAGGAAAAAGACAAAAATGGAGTGACACAAGGGTAAGAGCAATTGAAACAGAATATCCAGAAGAGCCAGATCTTGATTCCCTTCCTAATAGGAAAGAGCCTCTGGAAGTCTCTCTGGTCCAACCCCTCACCTAAAGCAGGGCTAGGTTGCTCAAGGCCTTGTCCACTTGGGTTTTGATTATCTCCAAATATGGTGATCAGTGTGAATACTTACTATGGACTTCAAACTTGGCTGTATACGCGGGTGTATTTTTATCTATGTGTGTACACATATGTGTATGTACATGTGTATGTATGTATGTGTATATGTATGTATAAAAATTATACCCCAAACAAAATTTATATAGAATTTCCAAATGCAAATCCTATGTAGAGTAGGATTGTGAATATTATTTTAATGGAAATAATTACCAGTACTAAATTTGAATATGTTTTTGGGCTGCTGACAGCACGTCAAGGTTTGGGGTTTTTTTTCTATGTCATATTTCATCATTGTCATTGTTGATACTTTTCGAAGATACTCATTTTGATGATCAGAGGGCTGGAGCACCTCTGCTCTGAGGACAGGCTGAGAGAGTTGGGGTTGTTCAGCCTGGAGAAGAGAAGGCTCCAGGGAGACCTTATAGCCCCTTCCAGTACCTAAAGGGGGCTACAGGAAAGATGGGGAGGGACTCTGTCAGGGAGTGTAGCGATAGGATGAGGGGTAATGGTTTTAAACTGAAAGAGGGGAGATTTAGATTGGATATCAGGAAGAAATTCTTTACTGTGAGGGTGGTGAGCCCCTGGCCCAGGTTGCCCAGAGAAGCTGTGGCTGCCCCATCCCTGGAGGTGTTCAAGGCCACGCTGGATGGAGCTTTGAGCAGCCTGGTCTGGTGGAAGGTGTCCCTGCCCATGGCAGGGGGGTGGAACTAGGTGATCTTTAAGGTCCCTTCCAACCCAAACCATTCTATGATTTTAAGAATAGTCTGTTGGTAGAGAATTTCAAATCCACTATTACCGTAATTGCCTGTTTATCTTGAATGAGGAAAATTGCTTACGTTGAAATTAGAAATGCCTGGAGTTTTATCTCTGGCACATTGTACATAAGCCACTGAATAAAAATACAGAGGTTTGCCTCAGGCTGTATGTATCTACATTAAGACAAATTCAACTCATACAATATACTCTTTACTTCTAACCTTCACTTCTCTGTAGGCTCTTCTTTTTCTTACTCTGATTTGTGGTATTTCCTGTTAGTTATTTTACTCTACCTTGTGTCCAAATCCAGTAGGTTTAGCTTAAATGCCCTTGGACTTCAGGAAAATTTGTAAACAACTTCGGTTACTTCTGAATCACTAGTTGTTCTCATGCCCTTTAGCTCACTCTTTATCAGCTCTAGGTGTTCCAGGGTAGGTACTATGTCTTATCAGTAGAGTTTTGTACAGCCTGTTGCACTAGACATCAACCATGACAAATAATCTTTAATGCTAGAATAAATAAATGTTCTGTACTTGTGGAAAGTTTGCCTCATGATCCAAAATTTCACTGTGAATAAGGGGGAATCAGTGGTGAGATTTAAAAAGAAATTTTCATTAGACTGAGAAGTGAGGAAAATCTAGAGTAGTATGGAGGATCGTTGCAAAGTGTTCTTCTGCTAAGGGAGCGAAGAGAAAATGGAAGAGGCGAGATGAATCAGTGAGAAATTTGCCTAGCCAAAATAAGTTAATAAAGAGCATCCAACAACCTTAATTTTGTATTATTAGCATCTTTGTTAAGGCCATCACAAAATATGAAGCTGTTTGTTATCTTCATGAATTTTCTCCTGCAAGACACATGCACGTAATGGGCAAGGAAGACTTTTTTCAGTACTTTTTCACAGGTGTGTGAAATGGGATTCCAAAGGATACTGTTAACGGTTCATTCCCACCAAAAAGCTCAGCCATCTCAGTAGTCATTCTCTCTAGACTCTTGATGAGAAAGTATTTGTTTTTATCCGTAGAGCAAAATGATTTTCAACTCTTTATGTACAAAGTATATGCATAGTAATGTCAAAAATATTTTTTATTTCTGTCTACGCCAGGAATGAAAACATGCTCCCTACTGTTCAGTAAGCAGGCTGGTTGCGAAAAGTCATTGTCCATAGTGCCTCAGATTTCATAGCTCATGGCTATAACGAGCACCAGCAACTTTTCTTTAAATGGAAACACTATATTAGAACCTTAAATATAAAATGCATCAGGAATACAATCTGGTTATTTTGTATTGTTTTCCAAAGGACCTCCTGTAGCTAGAAAATTATTTTTTCACTAGACTTGGCTAGAAAATGGAATTTCTTCTATCCTGAAAAAAATTGAGGTTAAGGAAAAAATTATCCTAATTCGGGACCAAAAATAATAGCCACAGTTTTCTGGGTTGCCATTCCTATGGGGTGGGCTTTTCTCATTTCATGTTATCTTTTCAAGGTGCTTCCAGTTAAGGGAGTGAGGGGAAAGGAGGTGTAAGGAATTTGCCAAATGTGTTATGGTTTTTATTCTCTTGGGGATGGAGAGCAGAAACGATTTTGGGGGAGGATTGGAAGGGCAATGAAAATTCTATGTAGACAACCTCCCTTTTGGAAAAGGGACGAAGTAAAAAAAAAAAAATCCATTAGGGAAAGAAAAACCGATGTAAAAAGAAGAATCCAAACCATTACACCTTAGGTTATTTTTCTTCATTCCAAAGAAATAAGTAATTTTTATTATATTGAAATCAAGATGGTATATCTTTCAGACTACTAAATTTTGAAGACCAGCAGACTCAGAGATAAGAATTGCTAGATATCAAAACTATGATTTTCTTCTAAAAAAAAAAAAATCTATGCTCGTAATGCTTTTTGGCTTAAAACCTTTTCTTTCTAGTGGACAGTTATAAATTCAATGGCTGTTGTCACTCTGGAATCATGCTGTGGTGAAGGTGATTGATTATCATTGCAGCTAATGAGAATTTAATGCTAATCATTAATATGTTAAAATGCCATTAGCAAAATTACAGTAAATTAGTATAATTATACTATAAATACTTTAATACTTTTATACTATAAATACTGTTTTATTGACTATTCAATGCCAAATAGTATAAAAATATAAAGTTGAGTATTTAAAATTATCTTTTAAATTGGCTTTGATCTGATAATTACATTGGGTGTAAATAATATAGGTCTTAAGTAAGCCTGGATAACTGTGGATCAGTTCGGATCCTGCCATTTCCCCTTCCTGACCCTTGAGGAAGAGGCTCAGCTGATCTGAGGCTCAGCGCTGGAAATGAACCAAATACAAACGCAGCCAAGCTAAAACCCACTGTAATCACGTTGGCTACAAGCAAAAGCTCTTCTTTGTATGATGATGAGCGCTGGTAAAGCCGTTGCTTTTTGAGGAGGAATAGAAAGTAAAGCAACTCAATGCTCCTTTCTGTTTTATAACAATAAATTAAGCTATATTAACAAAGGTTGGGCTCATACCTTAGGAACTAATAATATTTTCACAAAACAAGCAAGACTTTGGATGGCTCTGAATGAAAAACTTGTCAACTTACCTTTATAGTTTGGGGCATCTAATGTATTGAGATCTTATAATACTGCTGGACAGTATCTCAATGCTTGTAACAAGTTAAGTGTCATTTAAAGAAGGGATGTTAACAACCTTAACAGTATTACACGTTTTCATTGACAGTAAACTATAATGAGCGTATCTGACGTATGTCAGAATCTATACAGGAGAAAAGAAAATAGCGTGCTAAAGGGATAATGAAACTGATCCCCACAGGAAAGAGGAAATCCTTATCAAGTCACAAGAATGACTTCAGATACATGGCTTGATTAACTTCTTGTGTGGGCTCTCTTCTATCATAAGTCATGAACTTTTTGCAGTGTATAATTTATATTTACTATACATTGTAACTTGTATTGCTTTACATGCAAAAGCAAAAAAAGCCCACAAACTTATTTCTGTTTTCAAGTTTCTGTTTTCTATAATAGATAGACAGATTACTAACAAGCAAATTTTATTAAGAGACAAGCTACCATCCAAAGTGTTATGTATCCAAAATTGCTGCTAGTATTACTTTCCCAGAATGAAAATCCATCAACAAAATGTAAGAGAGGAGTTAGGATTTTCATATTTTGTCATTCACTTCACTTTTATTACTTATTGTCTTGAAAGGCCTGCAGAAGGAAGCAGAAGAGAAAAGTTTTAGTTGAGCAGGGTCTCGTAAGCCATACTGTCTCTGTAGTTCTAGGGATTGCATTGATTTGAGTCCTTAAAAAATAATTTTTAAAGCAGAACCATATATAGAATGTACCTGAGTCAGTTTTAATATACCTGTTTCTCTTAGTGTAGGCAGGACTTCCTTAGTTTTTCTTGAAAAACAAGATTATCAGCAGCAGCAGCATCACATACTTTCATGGAAGCCCAGACTCTTCTGTTGGAGCCAAGGGGACTTAGGCTATGGATTTCAGTCAAGTATTAATTACTCACCACCTTTCACTGCTACCCAAAGACTGTACTTCCACTTCTGTCCAGTAATTCATGGCTGAAAACAAGCAGTAAGGTATCTTCTCAAAGAAAAGGACAACTACCATGTGAAAAGACACTCTTGGGCTATGTTTGTGTTTATCTGTGCAAAAATCAGCAAGAGTTAAATTACGGGTCTGTGTTCACATTCATAACACATAAGTGCATCACATCCATATTCGTGCAAACCTTACCATTAGAATTTATAGGAAAGATTTCAACTGTTTTATGATTTAATTCAGAAGACCTACTTGTCTTAAAAGTACTATGCCTTTTCTGATTTTTAGAATAAAGGTGTAAATATTTTCAAAATAGTTATTAGTTCCAAAGTTTTTTAATATTTGATCCTACATGATTATCATTTATATATAAAAGAACTTAGGGAAAATTAATCTGGTATTCATTAAATTGTTACCCTACGACAAATAATCCTTATATTTCTATTGTAGGGCATCAGGGTTTAGCATGGTCTGTACCTGTGCACTACAAAAGCTGTTTATACAGAAACTGCAGACAAGGTGAGCCTCCGCTTCAGTAAAATTCAAAGGGTGGTACATGTCCAGGAAATAAGAGAAAGAAGAACTGTAAATTCTAAAACAGGAGATATTTTAAAATAACTAGCTGAGTGAAGACCGAGAGGCTTATGTTTTATCTCAAATTATTTGTAAACAACATTCTGCCTCAGAGCTTGGTATGGAGTTACTGAACGAGCTGAACGTAAGCCAGACCAGGAAGATGTGAGATGAGCTTATAGGAAACAGACCCTGTTCATTCAGACTTCCTTAAACAAAGTTTGCTGACTGGGGTCACAGACCTATGAAGATAAAATAATGATAACAAAATAAATATTTCTGCTTGATCTCCGTTGCTTACATACGCCTGCTATGTAAAATATGTAATGAAACACTCTTTCATCTCTCTGTAAGTTCATAAGCTAATGCTTTGCCTTATTTTTTCGCAGAAAAGATTTGCATTGAATGTAAAGCATTAGCAAAAACTGAATTCCCCTGGCAGGACGGCAGGGGCTGTAGTTCCTGGGCTGCCCTCTCTGAAGCTCTACCGTCACTTATACGTAGTCAACTCTCCCCTGTTCTTTGCAGCTTTCTCCCTTCCAAAGCCTTTCTGTTTATTGTAACGTGGAGGGGATTGTGCATGGTGCAATGAATTGTCGGTATGGCAGACCTGGTAGGGGCAGTGGGGATGTCAGACCTGCGTGTGTGTCAGCCCTTGCCTTGGCCCACCGGAGATGCCATCGAGGTGTCCTCCTGAATGGCGGCGGAGCAGGGAGGACCTGCTCTTGCCGTAGTCCTCCCGTCCTAATGGCAACGTGGGCCGTGCTGCCCTGTCTCATGGCGTGACTGTTGCTGCCGAATGGTTCTATGTTTCTCTCCTTACCCCTTTCTTCCACCTTGGGAAAACCAGGGCAGGCTCTGCTCCTGTGTCCTGGAAGGCTGAGGAAGAGGTGGAGGACCAGAGAGCCTTGGTTGTGTGCCCCTGTCTCCCCACTCTTGTAACAGGGAGGTTTTTCTGTCCCATCCTGTGCCCCAGAAGGGTCTCTGACAGGTCTGAGTAGCACGGATACAGACATTCGAGTGAGTCTCCTCCCTCCCCTCTCCTTTCTCACTCTAGCTCCATCTCCTAGGTCTTCCTGCTGCAGCTTGCATGGCTTCTCTGGTGTGTCAGTCGTAGGTATCGGGGCTGTTTTGTTTAAAGGTATTTCTTGGAGGACATCACATTTCTCAAAGAGGGAAGCGAGAGAAGGTAAAGCACATCCAAGCACAGCCAAACCTGAATGGAATTTCATGAGATAAAGAAAGGACGCTTTTCTGTCTGAATTTCGAAAGCCTGATGGAAACAGATTAATTTGAGCTTCTCAGAAAAATATCACAGGAATTCTCCTTGAAGGAAAATGCTAGACAATGTAATTACAGGAGAGCCTACCAGTTCATCTTGTACATCACTTCACTCTGTGCTTTATCTGCTGCAGCGTAGCTATCAGTTCCCTGAGACTTGATACACAACTTCTGAAAATAAACAAGCATAAAAGCTTGCCCTATTTTTCATTTCCATTATATTTTGCAGTGAAAGGAGACAGGGAGTCAATTATTACAAAATCAATCTGAAATGACATCTTGTTTTGTAAACACTGTGAAGCATCACAGGGGGTGCTTGAAGGGGATTCTGCTGCAGCATGATCGCCCGCTGCTCACTTCCCCTTCCTTTGCTCAAGAATTGCCTGCTGCGTCAATAATGCTAAAATTCCTTAAGTCACACCCAGGAGCCAGAATTTTTTTTGCCCATCATTCATATTTTGATTCAAACTTTATTCTTCAGAAACTTAATAGTTCTAAGCAGTACCAAACTTAGTGCTATTGAAAAGTAAAGGCAAAATATGCGTCTGAATTATGGGAGCAGCTGGGTGGACTGTATCATACTGACAGATGCTTTGACCGTAAGAAAAGGTCTTTTCACTCTGCAAAACATTTCAACAGACTGCTAAGGGTTCATCTGCCGATCTTAAAATTCTGGAAAAAAACAGATATAAAGGTTTCTAGTTGTGGGATGGTAATTGATGGAAAGGGAGAAAGAGGGGTGCCTCTTCCCTTGGTGAACAGCACAAAGGGACTTGAGGGGGGGACTTCTCAGCAGACAAAAGATGATGCACGTAAAGAAAAAAGTGAGCAGCAATAGCAGAAAAGCAGTGATCGAGGCAGAAACCCTTTCTTCTGCAAAGTGGCAGTGCACTTTGTCCTTTGGCATAGAAAGGAGCGCAGTTATGAATCTCATTCCGAAGTCTGGGGTGCTGAATCCTCCAAAGCACAGTTTATGTGCCTGCGTGTGAGTGCAAAGGAAGTAGGTTATTCTGACTACGGAGGCAGAAGAGAGAAAAAAGTTCCTTGTTGGCCCATAACTGTCAAGCAATTATAGCAGGAAAAGAATTTCTAAGCTGAATTGTCGCAGATAAAGCAGACTTTGAGGAGCGGAGGGGGAACAGGAAAAAAATAAGTTTCCATCAATCTATGGGCTCCTCCATGTGCCATGGGAATTGAGGGGATTTCAGGGACTGGTAGCTGAAGCTGCCTGGAGAAGGGGCGTATGTAAGGTAAATTTTTCATACTCACTGCTAACGTAAGCTCATATTTTAGAGAACAATGAAAATACCCTTGTCGTATATTTATTTGTCTTCCATTTCCAGCAAAGTATTTGATATTCTCCTGTTTAATAATTTTTTCTGCAGTCTATGAGGCAGCCAAAACTAGTGATAGCGCAAGTAAAACAGAAGGGTTCCTAAAGTAAAATTTATTTGTTTTTCATCCCCCATGAAATATAACGCTCCACATCCAAAAAATGAAAAACAGTAAGGGATCTGTTCTCCCCCTTCTGCACACGTGTAACTCCATTTAGCAGCAGCAAGATTAACACACACCCATTAACTCCTTGCATGCCTGCCTTCTGCACATTAAGAGCAGTTTAAATCTTAGGGAGATGGATCACAGAATCACAGAATGGTTTGGGTTGGAAGGGACCTTAAAGATCACCCAGTTCCAACCCCCTGCCCTGGGCAGGGACACCTCCCACTAGACCAGGCTGCTCAAAGCCCCATCCAGCGTGGCCTTGAACACCTCCAGGGATGGGGCAGCCACAGCTTCTCTGGGCAACCTGTTCCAGTGCCTCACCACCCTCACAGTAAAGAATTTCTTCCTAATATCCAATCTAAATCTCCTCTCTTTTAGTTTGAGGCCATTACCCCTCCTCCTATCACTACACTTCCTGACAAAGAGTGCCTCCCCATCTCTCCTGTAGCCCCCTTTAGGTACTGGAAGGGGCTCTAAGGTCTCCCTGGAGCCTCTCTTCTCCAGGCTGAACAACCCCAGCTCTCTCAGCCTGTCCTCATAATGCATGAATGTCATTAGGGAGATGCATTTTTTAGCCTTCTACACTTAATATTACTGGTGTCTTTTCTTGATTTTTTTTTTGTCAGAAATTCCTCTATATGGCTGTAGCAACCGCGTTGAATTTTCTGTAAAGTAGATGGAGCTACTGTTCTAGTAGGGGAAGAGAGAGGTAAATGACAAATGAGTTGCACCCAGGTGCAACTCCAAGCAGTGCTAATGGAGGGCAGCAGGAACCATAGACCCACTTCTAGTAAACCTGCCCCTTTCCAGAGATCAAAACAAAGTGCTGTAAAGCTAATTTAATTGCTTCTGAAGAGCTTTAGGGTCCATTGGGAAAAGGTATAGTAAAAGTTGAAAGTATTACCGATTTGCACCCTGTGGTAATTTTGGACCACAGACACTTAGAAATAGTAGGAGAATAAAAATACGAAATGAAGTCAACATAAGAATGCAAACACACTGCAAATCTATACAATAATTTGACTTTACATCTTGATATTTAGGCTTGCTTACATATTCAACCAGGAAAGAAAAAAGAATCTTGAAGTTGTATTAACTTCTTACTACCAAATTTTGCCTCTGAAAGCAGATAATTTTCTTTGGCCTGGCTTTGCATGTTATTTTCCGCTTTCCTCAGCCTCCCACACGCTAATGACTTGTGCATGGAATTCTCTTACCCTTTGAATATATTTTCTTTTTAAGCACAGTCTCCACAGAGGTGGAAAATGTGACTGTGAAACGAAGCCTGCCATCCTCAAAGAAGGTTAAAGATCTAGGAGTGTGTACAACTCTATCCTGAAAGTCAGTTTGTCAAGACGCAATTTACGGAGGTTCAATTGCACAGGCCTAATTCTGCATTTCTCTCAAGATGAATACTTTATACCTTCAGGCATGTGATTTCTCAAGGCATCTTCGTGGACTTGTGGGCAATCAGAATTTGCCTTAGTGGACTGAAATGGCCCAGAACGAACTCAGTGCTTAATCTTCTTTATTGCTGAAATCGATAAGCAGATCCATGCTAAGTGCTGACAGTTCTTACGTAGGGAGAGAAAAGTAACAGCGCCTGCTCCTTCAGCCTCCACTGTTTTCTGGGCCAGAAGTTTTGTTTTGTTATTTGACAAAGAGCTTGTTAATTTTGTTTCATAAAGCATAAATTTACATGAGGTATTTTCTTTGTGCTAATTCATACATGCAACGTCATGAGATTAATGTATCTCAAACGCCATCATCCAGAAGGCCTGATACAGCATTCGGTGACAAATACCCGCCAGAAGATGGAACGGGGGCAGTGGGCTCTGGTGGAGCCCAACACTCCAGGGAAACATCACAGTCAGGGCTGGCCACACAAACCAGCCTTCTGGAGAGGCCCATCCTAAACAGTGGTTTCCAACCTTCCTTACAGTATTAGATCCCAAATATAAAATCACCGAGGGTTGGTTGGTTTTTTTTCAGGTTTTATGATATATTTACGGTAAGGAATCTGCCAAAAGCTTCAATTAGTTTTCCTTGGGTTGTATTTTTTTATTACCACACAATGGCTTATTTCCCCTGAAGTTTCATGTAACACTTGTAATTACAACTTGTCCTGAAGAGAGTGAAACAATAACAATAAAAATGAGGGCCGCTGAATGGGCCAAAGCTGCTCAGAAGACAAGTGGTTTATAATGTTGGTGAATGTGGAATAAGCCTCAAGTTCTGCTCTACCTCTTTGGGAAACAGCCAGAATTCTGCACTTCACGGGTATCTCTGGATGAGGAAGAAATACAAAATATCTTTGTGTTCAAAGCAATCATAAGACATCATGCTATTTATACCCATGGAAATTCATATCTTATGACAGACATAGTGAAGAGAGACTTATTGTCAAAATTTGGCTCCAGAGCCACTTGCTTGTCCATGTGCCTGTTTATACCATTTTTGTTTACTTTGTATTGGAGAATAATCAGAAAAAAAAGTTATAATGAAATATGGGTGCTGTCAAGTTTTGTATGAAAAGTATTAAAACTTTAAACAAAACAGTCTCCTAAATTCCTGTCCTTCTGGTCCTGCAGTCTTATCTTGCTTTTACACTTTTGTTTAAACTGTTCCTTCCTTTTTTTTTTTTTTTTT
>VXBH01002675.1:1272399-1293250 GCA_013400035.1 Rynchops niger | reverse complement strand
TTTTTTTTTTTTATTTCTTGCAGATGTTAAAATGATGAAACCCTGTCTCCCTCTGGAGCCGTGCTCAGCAGCCATGACATCTCCTCTGGTCCTGCGTGGAAGGTACCTTGCAGCCTGCTGCTGAACTGTTATGACATGTCTCTAGCAATCAGAAAGAAAAGCTGGGAAGAGCATGTGACCCAATGGATGGGATTGGCCTTGGATTCTGTGGAGTATAATACAGCATGTCGTCACGGACTTGTAGCTGATAACTTGCAGACAAGTATGGAAAAAGATGAGGTTTTGAGTGCGGACCGGAAAGAAAAATGCGCTTCGTTTCCAGAGTGCTGTTATAGTGGAGAGCTGATTGGCTTCCCTGCGAAGCAGCTGGGAAACGTTTCAAAGGAGGTGGATGAAAATGATAACCATGAGGATGAGGAGCATTTTCTGGAGGCCAGCACAGAAACTCTAGTCCACGTGTCTGATGACGATGATGACTATTCAGCACTCAACCTGGATAGTGTTAATTACCACATCACTGCTGTAGGAAGCGAACCAAGAGATGAAGAGAAGAATTTAAATGGAGCGGGCTCCTTAACACAGATGGTACCAATAACAGAGAGTAACAAGGCAGCTGAAGCATCTGGAATAATTGGAGATATAAGTAAGGAACCTGTCTGTGACACGGTTCCTAAAGAGGAGATGAAAGAAGATGATGTTTGTGGCAGTATTGGCCAAAGCCTGGAGCTTTGTAATTATGATGGCTTAAAGGAAGTAGTAGATGTAGAGAGAGAAAATCTTTCTAATTCTCCAAATGTGAAAGAAATTATTATGCCTGGGAAGCAGCTGCTTCATACTGCTGTAATTGCACAACAGCGCCGGAAATCTGATGCTTTTAAAGACGGGCTTGGAAAGTCTGAGTGTAATGTGGTAGAGAGTGGGATTTCTTCTGAATCATGCACCAGCGGTGATAGACAACTCTGTTCAGCAGCGGAATCCAGCGACGGCCTTATGCAATCTTCTCCATGCTCTCTCGTCCCGGCAGTGGAAAATGGTCTGGGTGGAAGTGGTTTCACAGAACCTCAAGTGGCCCCTGAAAACAAATGCCTTTCAAATGTCAGTTCAGCAGAAGACATTCAGTGTTTACATGTAAAGGATCATTTGACCACACAAGAACATTCAGACAGTCAAGTGAAACTGCGCAAAAGAAAGGTAGGATGCTCATAAGCTGCAGAGATATTTTTTTGTGTGTTTTCCCCTGATCTCTTATGAAGGTGATTCCATGACTAATTGATTAGAGATAAAATATATTTTTCAGCCTTGTTTCAAGAACTAGTCAGATATTTCTTCCGACAGTTTTGAGACTAATGTGTCTATACAACAACGGAGTTTTCTGAGCACTTTTTAAGGTCTGAAAATGGCTGAGCTGTGAATTTGGAAGGTGCCTTATATTCACTTTATTTTGTATGTATATATAATTCTATATACTTTTTATATGTTGTTCAAGGCTAATAAGTAAGTATCTTCTGTGGGTTTGGTTTTATTTTTGGTTTTCTTCTCTTATCAGGTATCATTAGCCCTCTTAGGAAATAGATTGCATTTAGGGGTTTGGAAGCTTTATTGAAAAAAGAGAACAGGAAAAAAGTGCAACAAAACTTTCAGAGGGAAAAAAGAAGTGGAAATATTTTGCAGTAGTTCTTCGTTTTTCGGCTCAGCCCCATGGGTATGCATTCTTGCAAAAAGAAGTATTGCTGAGTTTGAAACAGTGTTTTGTGATTTTAAAGCAACCAGAGAGTTTCACTGTCTACACAGAGCAAGGAAGAGTAACATTACAAAACTTTAATGGACAGATTCCCTGGCAATAACATTCCCATTGGCTTTCACGGGGGGAGATCCGCTGGCTGTGGCACTGCAGAATTCATCTCAAAGTCTGGCTTTCCCAGCTATGTTGCTTATTCTTGCTAATAACCAATTTGTAATTGTTTACTTCTCTCTGCCTTTTTTCATTTGACATCACCCAGCTTCTTTGATCTGGTTTTTTTTTTTTGGTTGTTTGGGTTTTTTTTGTTTTTGTTTTTTTTTTTCTTTTTAATCTGGTGTCTATTAATTGTGTGATTGGTTGGGTATTTTTCCATCAGCTGTAGTGCCTCCGTAGCTGTTTCACCAAAGCACAAATTCACACCTCTAAAGTGCTGTATGCCAACACAGCATCCTGAGCTGCTGGCCATTGCTTCCTTGTGTAAAACCTTCGTTAGCATTAACGCTCAATTGATATGGTTGGAAGCTGTATGTAAGTCTTGCAAAAGGTTTCCGAAGCCCTCCAAGCCAGTCTTCCTTTGGTAGTTCATGCAATCACGGTTAACACGGTAACTATTCAACTGATCTTGCAGTAAGTGTGGCTCTGAGTTACAATTCAGAAGCAGAAACCTGACTAGCAGTACCAGAAATGTTAAAATTACCCATCTGCACGATGCAGCTCAAGCTTAAAAGGAAAAACTTAACCAAATTAATATCACATTTGAGAACTAAATTGATCATTATAACCGTATGCTCAGCTGCTGTACTTTAGCACCTCATATTCATTTTTACTAAGCGTAGTTGTTCCTATTGATGTGTGCTTTTCATACTAGATTAAGATTAGCAAACTTAATTTTTATAATGCAAAGTCCTATAGTTACTATTTGCAAATACAGATAAAACATCTTTTTATTATGTACATATGCAGTCACTGTGTTGTGACTGCTCACATTAGCTTTCAGTTTTTGAACAGCTTCGATGTTGCTAGTTTCCATGTAGCTCCTTGTATCTTGTTTTGAGTTCGCGTACTCATCTGTTAACTGTACACTCACGAGAATTATATTTGAGAATACGTTTGTGATTTGTGTTTGTGCCGTTAAATATTTAAAAAGACAGAATAGAAACGTTCCAGTGAGACTAATGGTGAGAAAAGCTAAGAACATGATCATAGAAAGGAGCAAAACACAAGGAGTTGCTTCAAGTTGGGAGTTATGTGGCTGCAGCAACGGCGAAGCTGCGTGCACTGTAAAAGGGGATGGAGTCTGTAGATCTGGAGGAGTGACCTCTTACCACTTTGGTTAAAGAAGTCTTTACTGACAACCGTAAAATGTTTGGCAAAAGGGAAAAGATATGATCTGCTTTTGCTTCTGGTATTATTTGTCTCTAAATTCGCCGGACACTTCTACAGACAATGTTCCTGTGTGCAGGATTTTATCACTTATCTCTAATCGTGCACGACTTCACAAAAGCCTGGCTGTGTTAGTAATAATCTGTAATGAAAAATGTGCCTATGTTTACAAACTTTCCCTGAAAGCCACTTTTGTAATTTTAACAAAACATTAGAAAAACACCAGACTTGAAACTGAATCCATCCATAAAAGTCAAGTATTTGCTTTGCAGTGACAGGAAGACTTAAGGGATTGGGAATGGTATATAAAACCTTTTCTCTCAAGGTCAGCAGTTCAAACAGTGCAGTTGAGGCCTAAAACACTCCACTGTCTGATTAATGCTCAGTGTCAATTATAGTTGCACATAAATGTGTGCTCATAGAGGTCGGAATATGGGAAAAGGCACATGGAGATAAATTGCTAAAGGTATTTGGGGACCCAAACCTTGAGGCGGCACCTTGGGGGATGATAGAAAGGTGCTGAACCTCAGCTACTGCCATGACAGTTAAGATCTTAGGACCTTTGAGGAGCCATCATTCTGCTCTTGCTGGTACTAAATTATTCTGAAAACCTGTTCCTCGTTAACATATTTTAAACTGCTTTTAATTGTGGCAACAGAGCATGACCTTCCCTGTTATCTTTAGATCTGCTGCCTTCAAACTGAAGTTGAGGTGAGACAGTGTGGATCTGTTGTGCTTGCTCTGCAGACAAATGCAGGTTTGAGGGCTTAAGGGCTTAAAGTTTAGCATCTTTGACCAGCACTAGCTCCATTTCAGTAAATTGCTTTAGTCATGATGGATGTGCTGACACTGAAGATGCTTTTTGCAAACAGGTCCAGCTGTTACAGCATTCTTTGCTCCCTCAAGTCACCAGGGTTCAGATGGTTGATGCGCAGCACCTTCTCCTTTGGTTTCCCAGGAAGACTTCCTAAGGCTCGGAATAGGAAGTGCCTGGATTTAATTGTGATAAGTTAATGATGTTGGGTCTAATTGAAAGATTCCATAGTAATCAAGCTTTCCTGGGTTTTTTGTTGATTGATAATCAATTCAGTTTACCTACAACATGACGTTGATGGTTATTAATGGTTCAGAGTGGCAAAAGCATAAATGGATTACCTATATGTGGCTACACCAACTAGACCCTCCTGTATACTTTCCTGGGTTAAATTAATTTTGGATTTTAAAATAGTCACTTAACTTCAGAATTTTACATTCTGAATTTCCAAAGATTGAAATAATCTTTGGAACTAATGAGCAAGCTGTCATCCTTGGGGAATCCCAACAGCTCGCGTGTAAGAGAAGAGGAGATGGAGTATTGAAAAGCATTCTGCATGCAAAAAGATAGAATTACTATTAATAGGCTTTTTAATAAAACTCGGGAAGTCGCAGTTAATATTTAAAAACAAAATTTGATCCACAGACTAGCTTAGCAAGATAGTACCAGAAGATTGAGGGGAAAATAAATCTGTGAAAAGATAAGCAGATTTTTCACTGAATATACACAAGCATTTAAGAAGTATATTCTGATTTGATCCAGAGTAAATGCAGGAAATATTCCTCGCATGTATTTGGGCTGCTTTGATATAATGTGGTTTAAAATCTGAATATTGGAAGAAAAAGAATTGAATTAACAAATGAAGAGTTACGTGTCAAAATTGTTAGTTACTTGTATATATCTTATCCAAACCAAGAAAACAACTGAACATTTTCATGCCTTTACACTTGCAGTGAAACACAGTTTACTGAAAATCTGTTATTCATTGCAATAATGGAATACTTTTCGATCGTCTATGTTGTATATTCCAGATTGCAATGATTTAAGAAAAAAAAAAAATTCTGAAATCCCTGCTCTGAAAGCAGCCTGTTCTCAGGCATCACAATGCAGTATTTCTTTGCAATGCTTAATATTTTTGTTATTTTCATTAACCTGTGGAAGAAACAGGTTCTAGAACTGCTCAGTCCCTAGAGAGAGGCATTTGTCACAGTAATTTTTTGAGAGGTCCATAGAAAGACCTGTGGAGTAAATCTTCCAAAAATGATCTCTCTTGGACTTGGAAATTAAGTTCAAAATAGTTCAGAAAAACTGTGGATCATCATTTGAAGTTCTGTTTGCTTATCTAAATTAGGTATTAATTCTGAAATTTTTGGGATTCTCTTCGAATGTGCAACTTCTAGCTTGCTGCAGAGATTTTAGATTAAAAGCATTAATAAAATCTGTAAGTTAGAGATGATAAATTAGTGGTAAATTTACTTCAGTGTGACGAAATAAGAAGTTGATACGTAATGATTGATTGCAGGAAATGTAATTGATGTATTGTGCCCAGTGATTTGAAGTTTGTGTCAGCTGTGTTTCTTCCAAGAAAAGGTATAGCCTAGAATGCTGCTTCAGGAAGGGCTAATTGGGGTATCAAACTGACTGGAGTGTATGTGATGAATTTGTAACAGTTTCCCTTCACTGATAATCTCACACATCATTTCAGTCTCGTTAAAACATTTTGCTTATCCGTCAGTGAAAAAGTAATGAAGTAAACAAATGTTTCGGTGTATGAATTCCTTATCTCTCTTCTATGAGGCTTTTGCTTTTAATATTTACTACTTGCAATTCTTCATGGTGGGCCCACTTAGAAGCTTTCCAGTTTCAAACGGTCGATGTTATCTCAAAGTCATTCCTACAAGACTAAAGAGTATAACAGTCAGGGCTATTTCTAAAGCTTACTATTATGGCTACTATTTTAATCCAGATTTCTAGATTAAATGCTGTGTGGTTTGCAAAGGATACTTAAGGACACAGATAATGTCAGCGTGACAGCAGTAGCCAGCGTCAATGAGATGCAAAATAATTTCAGGAAAAGATTATCAGAAAGATGGCAGTAAATGTTGGAAGAAACCCAGGTAGAAGGTTACCCAGGGTGACACAGGACCTTGACTTTTCTTTACTGTTACAATAAAGTTTGTTTCATTATTTCATCAATTATAACTATACTAATGTGAGAAAACAAAAAAATTGCTTAGTTGCATTTCCATCCCTATTTGCCACTTGAGTATTATGCTTGTTCGTGAGATGTGGAACCTGACTCTCTTCCGTTACGATGCGTAATAAATTCTGTTTTACAAAGCTAAAACTATGCTTTTTGTGGCCACTTAGAAGGTTAGGTTCTTCCAGGAGCTTCTGCTTGTATCGCCCTGTAAATTGACTCCACAGGAAGCCTATGGAGCCTTGCCTGTTGGCTTAGTCCTCCCAGTAAGGTACCTGGGAGAGGTAGTAGGAAAGCTTCCAAAAAATTATAAGCACTACCTACTTTACTGGAACAGTTTCCTTACAATTTATTCCTTGCCATTTCTGCTGTTAACATTGCATAATCCTTTTCAACTGAGCACTCGCTTGTCAGCATTAGATTCTTATTTAAAAAGTAATGTGAGCTTGTTGTGAACAATAGTATCCAACATTTTAGATCTTATTTTATTGCTGTTAAAATACCAGAGACTGAGTTTCCAGCCCTTTCACAACTATGTCTTTCTGAAGTCTTAATCTCCCTTTAGCTCAGTTCTGTCGTTGTTGAATGGGGATAACTTAATGATTAATTATTTTTTCCTACCAATTTTAAGCTTTTAAGACTTTTAAAGTGTTGGGTTTTTTTTTTTTATAGGAGCTGCTTTAGTAGGGATCTACATAAGTAGTAGTATGTAGGCTTGTCAGTGGTGCACACTTGTTAACGTTGTGCTGTAACAATAACTCAGAGAGGTCAGCATGGGGAAAAAAAAGCATAGACGATAAGAGTATGAATAACAGCAACAGGAATGTACAGGAAATCTTAATTAAAAATAGAAACGTGCATTTTGCTGTATCCTGATTTTGTCATAGGGAATTGAATTTACCCTTTTCTGAGATTCAGTCTGCAGATGTGTGTCAGTCAGGGAAAAATGACAGCTCTAAAAGTTGGTGATTTTCAAAGTCAATCAACTTTAATTGCACCTTTGCAAAATATGATGTATAAATGAATTTATTTCCCACCATTTATGTTTTCCCATTCAGTATCTTTTAAAGATAATCATCTTGCAAATATCCTAGGGGAGCAATCCAATGAGCAGGAAATAAATCTGCATTCTCAGATTATAATGATCGTTAGAAATTCTGAAAATACGGAGAACAATGAATGTTGCTTGGGTGGCTGTAGGAGACAAAGGTTTCACTGCTTCAGTATGGTCATGGGAGACCAAGGCTTCACTGCTTAAATCTAGACATTAAAAAAACATTAATGGATGCCAGTGAAACTACTATATTCTTAGAGTATGTGTAAGAGCCTTGCTGAACTTTGGTGTTATAATGATTTGTAACCTTAGAGACTACAGAAGCTAGTTACTACAGAAGCACTATCACAGAAAAATTACTTTCAAATCATATAGTTATCTATATTTCCTGTACAATTCAGACCTGCGCTGATGCCAGAATAGCTTATATTTCACATATGGAGATAAATTAGACAATATTGGCATCTAGGGAATGTTTTCCCGTAGTTTTCTGAAGGACAACGGTAAATGCAAATATTGGAAATCTGATAATTGCTTTTTAAATATGATCATTCAAACAGTGGAAATCTATTTTATCATGTATGAAATTTGGATTCGCTTTAGTTCCATTTCTGCATCTCTTGTCATTTCCAGACTTTCTAAAGGTTTTTCAAAGGTTTTTCAAGCTTTTTAAAGGTTCTAGGAAAGAGCGCGGGTCTGTTTTTCCAAACTCATAACGTGAATATGAACACCATCAAAAACTGATGAGGGATCCTAAGCCACATCAGCTTTTTCAAAGGTTAGTTGCTACCCACATCTCAGAGCTACAGTCTGTAGTAATAGTACAGTGGGCAACTATTACTGAGATCCACAGTTGCTTCACCACAAAGAATTTGCTGCATTTGCACATTGCTATTAAATGGTCATAATTTTGAAGGCATTGGGAAGAATCTGGCAAGAGCTGCAAGTAAAGCAAAACAAATAGTATGATTTCTTAAAAAAACCCTGAAACCTTCTTGGCTGTCGTGAATATTTGTTTCTCTCTTCTGGATTGAAAACTTGCTTCCTAAATTTAACGTCTAATAATGAAGACGTGGTTCAAAATTATAGATGGACTAAACCAGTTGGATGTAATTTTTTAAAAAATTATGCATGTTATCTATGGTAATTAGTAGAAAGCAGTGGTCATAAAGCACCCCTATTATTATGATTAGATGACCATGAATTTTCTCTGGTGCTCTCACAAAAATATGTATCATAAATATTATCTCCATCTGGGAAGCTAAAGAATGCTTTCCCACAGACTTCCTTTGTGTTTGGACTGAAGTATGATGTATTTCAAACAATCTGAAAAGTATTTAAAACAAGCTCAGAACAGGATGGGATGATTGCCAGGCCATTACAGTATAACCTTTATGCAAATTTTACTTTGACACATTTTTGTGACAGTGTTCAGCAATAAATTTTAAAGGCTGCCAGCGTTGTCTAGACTGCAAACCAAGAGACTGTTGCACATCAAGTTATGCATTAGTTGGAGTTTAGCTACCTAAAATGGTCATGAAAGTATTTGTATTTATACGCGGTTCATAGTCACGCA
Source organism: Rynchops niger (assembly GCA_013400035.1). Taxonomy (NCBI): domain Eukaryota; kingdom Metazoa; phylum Chordata; class Aves; order Charadriiformes; family Laridae; genus Rynchops; species Rynchops niger. The sequence goes on along the minus strand of VXBH01002675.1, from coordinate 1,284,482 downwards.
CTATCACTCCACCAAAGTGATATTACACGCTTCCAGGAATCAATGTAGGGAGCTCTCGTTTCATGCATTTTACACTCAGAAATTCCTAATTTTGTCCCGGTTTGCAATAACTGGCTGGAAGAAAGCTTTTACAACATTGTTTGTTTGTTTTCTAAATAGTATTTTTTAAAAGTTCTGATTGGTAAGGGCCGATTATTTGCTGTTTGTAGTCTATAATTTCTCAGTTGTAGGTCATGTTAAATGGACCAATGATCTTCCTAAAATGACACCAGATTGTAATTAACACCACATTTTTGAGGGAAGCTGACTTGGAAGAAATGAATGGACATAGTACGCAAAAAAACAAATTTAACAGTTTAGCAAATGGGAAGTGGAATTAAAATACTCGGGCAAAACCTTCTGGGTTACATGACATCACTAACCAAATAAACTTTTCCATTGGTTAAAGAATTTTAAAAAAAAAGAAAAAAGGACTTTGCTTCCTAGAACTGTTCACCTGGCACTTTCACAAGCATAATGTTCACTTTGAATTAACAATCAAGTGAAAACAGAGACATCTGAGAGGCACACAGAGACGCAGCTTCCATCAAACCCCAGAAAATACAGCAGTAACCTGGAATGTTATTAGAGCATCCCCCCTTGTGTTAAACAGCCTTTGAAGCCATGGCTGTGGCACAGCAGCTTTTTCAGCACAACTTTCTACTGCGGAGCTGTGCTGAAAGCAAAAGCTTTTCCGTTTGTGGTGCTGTGCCTGAGGAGGAGGCACAGAAGAGCAGCCCACCCTGGCCAGCTCTGGGCCTTGTGGCTTTACAGCAGCGTGGTCTTTGCCCCTGCTGTCAAGGAGTATTTGGCCGCGGTGGTATGGGGGTTGGGTAAGTCCACGGGTATCTCACCAATCCCCATGCAGTATTTAAAAGCAAACGAGCAAAGAGAACCCCACTATTGGCTGAAGTGCAGCAGGGTGGGAGCCATCTGCAAAGTGTTGTTCAAATTTTGGGTTTTTTTTTTATAGAATCATAGAATTGCCTAGGTTGGAAGGGATCTTTCGGATCATCTAGTCCAACCATCAACCTAACTCTTGACAAAAACCGTCCCTCAACCGTAACTCTACCTGTCTTTTTTTTCTTTTTTTTTTTTTTTTNTTTTTTTTTTTTTTTGAGGTGTTTTGGGTTTTTTTCCTTGCTTCCCATCATGATCGTGCGTATGATTGAAACACCTAAAAATGTGTTGCTTATGTCCTTTTACTGTTCTCTCTTAATGGCAACATAGGAGGTTGATAAAGACAAGGGGGGCTATGTCGCAGATACACAGGGTGTATTGAATAAGGCTTTACAAAACGAAACAATACTGTTTCTGCTGCCAAAAAATTGTTTCCAAGCTCAAGAGGATATGGCCTAAAATGGTCATGAATTCAAATTCAGAGGGATATTCTTCCTCCTATGAAAAAAATCCAGGCAGCAATACAGCGTCTCTCTGTATGTATGCGTGAGTATCTGTGCGCGCCGGGGTAAATGTATGGCAAATGTAAACCAGATCCTTGCTCTCCTTCATAACTGTCACAGCTGACATCTAATGCTTTTACAACAATGGAACATAAGGAACTTGGCTTATGCCTACTGCGTTAATGAAAAATTGGCTCACTGTAACATGAGGATGTCCTTCAGTAATGTGCCGTATTACAGCAATAACTTTGATATCTTAAGTTTCACATTGTTTTTGCAGTCTCACCTTACATGAGGGTTAGAATGAAAATGCAATATGTAAAATATTTATGTTAAATGGAAGTTTATTTATCCTTTCCAGTAAGATGCCGCCTTCCCAAACATTTTTGCACACAGCCGATTCAATTAAAGAAAGGTTTCTAGTTGGATATCCTGGATGTCCTATTCATTTGGATAGTTTAACGTAAAATGTATCACCTAATATACCCATTAAAAAAAAAATCTTCAAGGAGTTGATTCTGGTTTCTTTTGTATTACATGTTTTAATCTCATGGGTGGTATCCTCAACCTTCTTAAAAATGATTATTTGCATGCACTAATAATCATTCATATGTGATTCACGGCTGTTTGATATGAAGGCATGAAATACATGAAAAAATTCAGCAGTGCTGAAGCTTGTGGCTTGTGCTGCATGTAATTTTAGCTTCAAAATATTTTAAAAGCTGACATCTTTACTGCATTGAAAATGAAAAAGCATGGCCACAAGCAAAATTTTGGGGAATGTAAACTAAACTACTTTCCTACATAGAGATTTTCTGAAACACTACACTTCTAATAAATGCCAAGCTGTATTTCTCTCACGCAAATTTAGTAGCTGACTGTATGTGTACATCACACCTCACTACATCTGCTTACCTTATTCCAACGTGGTAAACTCACCTGTTTACAAATATTCTCTACTGCTTGATAGATGATGACGACATGATGTGGTAGACGAGCAGTATCCTGTTTAGGCTTTACGCTTATATGGGAAGTAAAATAGCCAGAGAGTGAATAAGAGAAGAAACAGGACAAAAAAGACACTGAGAAAAAAAGATATTCATTGAAATAGGACAAAAAAGACATTGAGAAAAAAAAGCTACTGAGAGACTGTCTTATAGGTGGGATAAGAGTGGAAAATAAGTAGGTGAAAATTAATTGATTTTTCCATGTAAAGCAATCATACAACTCTTAATGGCACAAACTCAGCTCACAAAAACAACTCCCAGTTGATCGGTTTGTCTGTCTCCAAGCTTTCCTCAGTACTGCCAGTAACAGTCAAAGGCAATTTGGGAATAAATTCCTCCATATCTGTACCTTGATTAATATTCTTGTGGGTAAATAGTCTGCAGGACTTGTAATTTAGCACATTTCACCAACGTTTTATTAAGCTTTTACAAAAGTTATGTTGTAAATCTTACTGCAGGTTCTTTTGCAATACGTGTTTTCAATCAATTGTGTTTTTGCAGACTGAAGCCTATGAATAGTTATGACTGTGGGGAAATCTACTTTAATCAGATTCATAAGAAACACATACATTCCTGAATTTTGCTCTCTTGAGAATAGTAACAGAAGCCTCAGATTAGAATGTCAATTTAATTTTTTTCTAGGTTATCCACACTCTGTCAGACAAAAAAAAAATCCTTCTTCATCCTACCCCTACTCTTCTAGACAGTATGTTGAGATCACGAATTCTTCCTCCTCACTCCTAACTTCTCAGAAATGCTTTGAATTTTTTTTTTTCTTCCTTATTTCACATACTAAGCTCAGTGTGGCAGTATTAAACTTTTTAGCCTTTTGGAGCTTATGCGTATGTAAAGGAAAGATCACTCAGTGACATGAGAATACTGTGTATTTTTCTCCCTGTAAGCATCAATGCTTATAAATACTTAAAGGCTGGGTGTCAGGAGGATCAGGCCAGGTGCCAGGACAAGAGGTAACGGGCGCAAACTTGAACATAGGAAGTTCTATCTCAATATGAGGAGGAACTTCTTTACCCTGAGGGTGGCAGAGCACTGGCACAGGCTGCCCAGAGAGGTGGTGGAGTCTCCTTCTCTGGAGACATTCCAAACTCACCTGGACACGTTCCTGTGTAACCTGCTCTGGGTGACCCTGCTCTGGCAGGGGGTTGGACTAGGTGATCTCCAGAGGGCCCTTCCAACCCCGACCATTCTGTGATTCTGTGATCATCGTTTCACGGGCTCAAGGTAGCAGCAGAGCCTAGCAGAGACGAACAGACTAGGATGGGAATATAAAGTTGTTGGAGAAAAGGCTCAGCAGCTTCTGTAACTCTGACTCCACTTTGGTATGAGGGGTAGAGCTGTCCCAAACACCCTCAAGAGCTAGTTCTGTAGTGGTGATAATAGTTCCCGGTCCCCTTTCCCAGCACTCGTTTCTACAGCTGCACAAAGCCTCTGCTCGAATCCCTTTATGAGACTATGTGACAAAAACCTAACTGCTCCGTGGGTTTTTCACAGCTTCCTTAGCAGGCATGGTCGGCAGTGACTTGGTCCCTGATTCTGGGCTTCCTTTCTCCGTCCTTTCCATTACGCTTCGTTCATGGAGGACAAGCTCTCTTGTGTCAACAGCATTGCCTCACAAAGCGTAATAACGACAGCTTAAATGTCAGCAGTGTTAGTCACTGATGATTGTCTTAGGGCTTAAATAGAAATTCCTTATTTTCTAGCCGCTACGTTCAGAGGGAACGTTTACCAGCAGCGAAGTATAATTGCGGAGCTTTGATCTTTGCTTTGAAATGTCTTTTAAAGCGTAAAGAAAACTCGTCTATGCTGAGAACGACATTAGAGGCTATTTCTGGAGTTAGACCAGGATTCTGAAGGTGAAAGGACGCTTTTCCAGCTCTCTCAACAAGTCCCTGGGAAAGTTAAAAATAGGTCTTGCTGAAAAAAAATTTGGCACTTGTTATTTGAGAAAATTTCTTTATTCCAGGAACTGCCTCATGTAGCAGAAATTTATTTACCATCTGTGTAGACTTGAAAAATTTTCCATCTTACCAGATACACAACTGAAATAGAAACAGATTTTCCGTCCCTGTGCTTTACGCCGTCCGCTGCTTTAAGAGAGTGCTGTTGTAAAAACTTATGAAATTTTTGTGTTCGCCAAAGAAGGGTGGCTCAATTACAGCCCATCTGTCAAACTCTGAAGTTCTGGTTATGACCTTTAATGATGTCACTTTACTGTTGCTAAAGTATGTCATTTGGGGAGGGAAAGGAGGAGCTCGCAGACCCAGTAGCTGAACATACATGCTTGTTTTAATTGTTGTTTACAGTTGTTTTAATTACTGTTACAGTACTGACTTCTAATCAAAAAATAGTCATTTGAGAAATTAATCACAGATGCTTTTGCTTTTGTAATTCTGAGACTTTGAACTAGTAAAATTTGTATGAGATGTGACATTATCTTAACTAGAAGAATTGCTAAACTCTTTAATCTGGCAATTTTGATCCGTACTTTAAACTGCATACTGTCTATTTTTTTTGTGTGTTTTTATAACTTTTCTCTTTTACTGCATAAGGTAAGGCAAGCTATTTTATATTTGAGCAAAATCACTTAATTGTGAAAATGAACAGGCGTGAATCTTAAGCTATTCTATATTCTTTCCCATTGCTGCTAAATAATCTGCAATCCTAAAATGAGGAAATTAGAATTTATATTCTCAGCATACAGCTGCATGTGCTATTCAACAACCCAAATTTCAAAATGGGAGTTGCAGTTCCCAAAGAAGCAGAAGTTTTTCGCATTGTTTTTAGTTATCTTTGTGCTAATGGGTTAAGGCACATATGTGCCTTACCCATATGTTTTAGTTTGGTCCAGGAGCATGCTTTTGAAGTGAGTTTGCTGATTGATGTGGTATAAAGCATGATAAGCGACATGGTGAAAGATGTGAGAGAGAGAGATGCAGTGTGGATTGCCTGATTTGATAGCTGCGCGGCTGACTTGATAGATGCTAATACAGTGCTTCAGAAAGAAAAACTGTATTTTAGGATTGTAAATAGCCAGGGAAGTTTTTTCAGATATTAGGAAGAAAAAAAGGATGTCAGCGGGTAGCAGATTCATATCTGCACAGTGCAAGAGGTATGAATTGAAAGACTAGTTATCAGATGTAGTCACTGTATTCCACACTTCCATGACTTGCAATGTGAAGACATCCAACTCTGTCCTCTACCTCAGCCAAACTGGGTGCAAGATATGTAATTGTTATGACTGGACAATGTTAATTACCAACAAACTTTCTGAAGACAGATTTTTAGAAGAGATCAGTACATTATAGTTTTCTTTTAGGTGAATTTAATAAATATGCCCTGGTAGAAGAATATGAGTTTCTGACTTGAGGTTAAAATTTAGCCCCTAAACAAACTACACGGTCTCTTGAGATTTTTACAGTTTTTGTTTCAGCTGTCTGAAATATATCAGATCCAATGTAAAACTAGTGAAGAACACTTTTTCCCCCTGTAGTTGTGCTTTCTAGTTCTCTCACTAATTCCCAGTAGTCTTGTGGTAATGTGTTCATTCTGTTGGCCAGCTGTTCAGCTCTCCATGAATGCATCCTCCTGATGTGCTTTTCCCAGCGTTTCACAAGTCAGTGTCCTATTCCACTTCAACATAAAACTTTTTTGAAAACAAAACTATATACCACTGGGGATGTAGACAGGGAAAGTAATGCAAGCATAATCAAACTCAGTCTGAATAAGTGATGAATGAGTAAATAACAAATATTACGCGGTATAAGCACTAAACTGCTCTTAATGTGTGTTTGAAATAGAGAGCGACTCCCTCTTTCATAATAGAGATTTTTTGTCTCTGACACAATTAACTTTCTTTCACTTTTCTTAATTACTGCCTGTAGTAGAAGGGAACGCTTCGGTTCCCTTCTGTAGGCCCTTCAGTATTAGCCCACTAATAATAGCTTCAGTCTTTGTTAAGGACAGAGTTGTGGGCCTCAAAGGTAAGGTTCGACTCTACAGGGGGAATAGAAAGTGTATGAGCAGACTAAAATAGAAATAGCTGATGTGTCCCCTCTTGCAACACATTTTTTTCACCAAAAATGGCTTGTGGGATTATTAAATGCCAAGTGTGAAGAGAGCTGAAAATAGGGATGGTTTTACCCCTGGTATTACCCTAGATTCTTCAAGACAAAGGAGAAATTCAGCAGCTAGAAATCATTGCTCTCTCCTGATCATCCCAAGGCAGCTGGGGGGGGAGGAGGGGGAGGGGTAAATAAAAAATGCAAAGAAAATGTTTGTCTACAGTTTATTTTAAGACTCTTCCTTTGTTTATTGTGAAGCCTAACATTTGATTCTATGGTATACAGTGCTGGATAAAATTTGAAATCTAATTCTGTACAGGGAAAAATCTCTGTTGTGCATAGCATTGTGTAGTAGTCAGTATAGTTTATAGCGGGTATTTTGGATTTGGGCCATCTGTCTAATTTGGATGCTCTCTCTTATTTAACTCCATCTGAGATTTACACCCAGGCCACAGTTCCAGCAGGCACAGCAAGTGTGAGCTGTGACTTAACCCAGTAATGCACGAGGAGGCTCCGTGTCGAGAGGAATCTATGGCATCTATTTGATTACATTCTCTGCCTGAGTGGTTCCCATTACCCCATGACAAATAGCGAGATTTGTCTTCTCTACCCATGACCAAGGCATAAAATCTTCTACCTTTCTCTGGGAGTCCCCATGCTGTATGCATATGTATTACATGGCAGTGGTTTTGCTCATTTTTGGCAGTGTGTGGAACAGTTGTTTTGTGATTATATCACTTCACATGTTCTGTAGGGAAATAAGATAAGCATTCATTTGTTCTAGTTCATTCTGTCCTGTGGAAATGATCTCCACCTGTGTATTATTTGTGTTTTAAAAGGCAGTATGAGAATTTCTAGAAATATTCATTGTAGAAGCTTTTTGTTAAAAACAGTATACAATATTTATCACATGATCTCCAGTAAACACCCTACTTTTTTGAGTTGTTGTTTAGAGAATCTAACCAAAATGTAGCCGCCTGGAAGAAGAGTTACTGATAATAACATCAGTGCAAGCATGAATAAATCAAAACAGAGAAGTCATCTTATTTATTCTCAATCAAAGGCAGAGCTGGTGTTAGGATTTGGGATTTCCTTGAATTCCAATACTTCGTTAAATCTTGAGGGTATAGCATGCAGGCAAAATGAGCATTTTATTCTTATGCGTATTTTCAATAGCCAATAAAATCATATTAATCATGTAACTTATAAAAGGAATATCCCAGTTGAAATAATGTACAGAAACAAAGAGAAAGACAGACAGTAGCAAAGGAGTTTGGCTGTGTTCTGGGGATTTTTGCGAGCTTAAGCCTATTGACTGACCTTTGGTAGCCAGGAATTTTGAACCGTCAGTGAAATCTGTTAATAAATATGCATTTAATTATGATTTTTCAGTTAAAGGAATAAAATAGGAGCAGATCACTTCAGATTGGACTATATGATCTTTTAGGAGTGCTCTGATTGCTTCTACTTCTGCCAGACATTTAAAGAGAGTTGTCTTGGCAGTCGCTGGAGCCTTCCACATTTCCTTGGGTTTGCTGAGTGTCAGAAAAGATGCTTTCTAACTAGTGATGGAGATATTTCTGATGGGTTGTATCTAATGTCAAATGAACCGCCTCACCGGGGACAGGATACGGCCAGTCGCATGGGGAGGCGGCAGCAGCACGAAGGCTGGGTGTGTGGGTGAGGAGGATGCAGAGAGAGAAATGACAAATCTGGACGGTGCCCATTTATCACTCGCTGCTGTACCCTCACTATAGTCCACATAAATCAACATATCCACATAATCCACATAAGTCATACAAGAAGAATCCTGTTCTTGTCACTTGGTGCATTCATTGGGTGTGACCATTGCTCTATAATCTTCTAGGAAATAGTAAAAGAGTTTTGTGACTATGACAAAATATACTGATAGGAGGACAGAGAAAAATTTACAAAGAAGAAACAGGTCTCCAGCGCTAATATTTTACTTAAATGAACTGTTTTGTGTGAGCCGGAGCTCCTACAATTGGGCAGTCTTTACTAACTTATGCTGCAGTGGAATTTACTAACCAGAAAGATAACGCATGTTCCTTGAAAGAAAAACTCAAAAGATTTGATGATTAGCTCTCAGAAGAGTGCATTGGTTATTTTACAGCTGTGGAAAAAACAGTAGAGACCTTATTTATTGACCTAGCTATCTGATAAATCAGGAAGAGATCAGTGTCATGGAATCTTTTTGAACAGACCACCTCCTGACACTGGGAAAGGTCCAGATGAAGGTCAAAACCCTCGGCTTCCTGTCTCAGAGAGGAAAAGGAGAAAAAAATCTGATAAACATAAAGCTACACAGAACTGCTTTGGAAATCTCTAGAGATGAAGGGAGCAGGGGAAGAACATTAAAAAAAAATAATCCTCTTGTTAAATGTAGAAAGACAGTACACGCATTCAATGATAGCAAGAAAACTCTGATTTACATTTTTTCCAGTTTGATTACATCGTCAGAACTGAGCCTGAAGCACAAGAACCCTCAACAGGCACAATCATAGCAACACATGGTCATTACCCCACTAACCAGAGCATTAAATACACTTCTAAACATTGCCACTCCAGGGATGGATCGGAGAAGCAAGACTGAAAACAGAGGGGAACTTAGCCCAGTGGCCAGCACTGTTGCTTAGGTCAAGTCTTGCTTTAGCCTTGAGAAAAACACTTATCCTGCCTATAATTTTCCCATCCTTAAAATGGAGTTAGTATCATTTTCCCTTGTTACGTGTAATGTGGGTTAACTGTATTAAAGATGCAATGAAGTGTTGTATTATTAGGATTTATGCAATTGCCATAGGTTCCTCAGGAGCCTTAAAAACTATCTTTCAGAGCTGCAATATTGTTCCTGCTCATTACACTCCCTCCCATTCCGTATTAAAACTCACAGTTTGTTACCAGTGAGGCCAAGTCTCCCATTTTTCCAGCACTCATGCTTTAAAATTAGGTTTAGATAAAATTAAATGCAAAATAACTTGTAGGTGTGCTCTCACTCATTTGCATGTGCTTTCTGTCTCTCTGAGGTCTCCATACAGTAATTTCAGGAAACTATGGGACACTTACCCCAATGCCCTTTTCTGTCACTCTTCTCCATAAGCAAGTTTTCCTTTCAGCTCTCTACTCATCTCGCTTCTTTTCAAGACTAGCATAAAAGTTCAGCCGTTTTTGAAGGTATGTGAGTATCAACGTGACTATTGAACTTAATTGTATATTTAGAGGTATTTATCTTCCTAAGCGTAAACATCTGCTGAGCAACCGAGCGTTGGACAAGAGAAAAATAAACTCGTGGAATTAAAAGGCTTTTCCCAGGCATGGTTGCCCTGGATGAGACACATAGCAGAAGGATGCAAATCAGTTTGGAGAAATCCCAATTTTGTTGCTGGCAAACTCTCAGTTACTTCAAAGGGCCTCAGATTTGACCCATGGTCATCTAGTAATCTGGGCCTAATAATAAGATCTATTATCTAATTTTTTAAATGCGGAAGAGACAAATGGTATTTTTCTCATGTTAATAAACACAATAACTTGGTGGAACAGGTGTATTGGCATTTATGTGTCACGTTGATATGTGTCAGAGGAAGCAGGATTTTACTCAAATAATAATGGAACTGCAGTTTATAAATATTTTATTGGAAATTCTATACCAATTATGCATTTATCCTTTTCCCACACATAAAAGGACATGATTGATAATGTTAACATTTATTTTAATATTCAGTTTCTAGACAGTAAGGAATACTTTTGGATTCCAGATGTCCTATTATTCAAATGGAGCAATCACCGGTCCCGCACCCCTCGCTATAAGGTGCCTTGAGTGCACTTGAAATCTGTTGTGGTTTTGGTGCTGGTCTTTCTTGGGGAGGCCAGCTGGGGGTGGCTGTAAATCACCACAGCTTGCCTTGTTGCTGGCTGTAGCCTGAGTCAGGTTCTTTCCCCAGACGTGTATTTCTGCTATGCATTTCTCAGACTGTAGCTTCACTCTTTTTGGCCTCACTTGTAAATCAGTAGCCAGAGTTTTCATGCAATGTTTCTTTCTTCCCCTGAGCTGGTTTTGTCATGGTGTGTCTTGTGTTAAGCCAATGAAAGTTGGCATGCACCTCAGATAAAAATCAAGACCAATAACCTGATATTAAATACATACATACATATATATATATATATATAAAAAAAATAGTGTGGGGTTGGTAATTCTTCAATTCTACTGGGATAATGCAGTCATATCTCATGAGATAATGCTTGATTAAATTGGGAAAAAAAATACTGGAGTACACTTAAATGCTCTCAAGCTAGTTATCTCAAGTTCTCTAATAGAAACATTTTGATTGTATGAGGACATAGGCTAATCTGTGCCAGCTGCTCTGTACTTAGCTATTCCAAAAGTCTCATTCTCCCTTCTCAAGCAACTTTTTTTTTCTCTGTAGACATATTTCATGCAAAAGCTATGCCGACCTTCAAAGATGTTTTAAGTTTTTGTCACAAGATGTGGTGACAGTGTTTATTTCATTTAATATCAGGAAACTCTACATCTAAAATGTTTTTTAAAAGTGTAGCAAAACATCTTGTTGTTTCTTACAGCTTTACGGTTATTATAGGAATATAGGGAAAGTTTTAAGACAGAGTAACGTTACTGTTTCATCATGCAGAACTATTGTTTTTAAAGAAGCTAGCAAAGTTTCAATCAAGGATGTATCCATTCCTTTAATTCCTCACCACATTTACTCATTAACTGGAGATGATAGTGATTGTTTAATCTTATGGACGCATCTAGAAATAATAGGTATAGAAATAGTGTTGCCCTACTGTCTCATACAACTTCCAAAGATAAAACCGATAGACGTTCTTTTCCCAAAGATTATACACTCAAAAATGTACAGCGCTATTTTTGTTTAGTGTGTTTACTTAACATGCATTTGCAAGGGTAACTAAGCTGGGCTTTAGCAATTTTGTAGTTGCATTTCCAACTAACAGGTCGTACTGCCCAACTTGGAGTTGTGTGAAAGCAAGGCAACACTTTTAAATATGTGGTACGGGGTATACATGCATATATGTTTGAAGAAAAGGTCTGCTCAAGAAATATCCCATTACTAAAAGTCACTGTGTTGCACTGGGAGAGTCTTCTAAGATTCACATTTCTGAAGCGTGAATCATAGCAAACCCAGTCAGATTTTAATCCGGAAAAGCAAAGGATCAAGTTGAAAATGAAGAGTGGCATTTCAGCTTGTTATCAACAAAACCTTATTTTATGACAAGGGAAAAAAAGGTAAAAAAAAAATATAAATGTGTCCATTTAGGGCAGATTTTGAAACAAATGTTTCTACTCCATTCTGTGGCAGTTTTATACCTTTTGCTTGAGCACATGCTATTGTTACTGCGTCATGCCTTCACGATTCATTAAACTTCTTTTCTATATATGTAAGCAGACACTTCTTAGTGACATACCGTAGGCTGCCTTTTGCATAGCTGCAAAGGATAATGAGTCACCTGGAAAACAAGCCAGTCCAGCTGAAATAGAAGTCTGCAAACTTCATTATTTT
>VXBH01002675.1:1109727-1245822 GCA_013400035.1 Rynchops niger | reverse complement strand
AAAAAAAAAAAAAGGCATTTTAACCAGAAATGGCATTTGGCTGATAAGTGCTGATTCCAAAAATCGAGGGAGCTGTACCTCTGAATTGTGTAAACTGCTGGATAGTGATGTCATTTCAGCTGTGTAATGGTTTACAGATGTTCGCGGAGCCTGCAACGCTGCCAGAGACAGAAGGTGGGAGCACACAGGAAATACTGAACATCAGAGAAAAATGTCAGATTTCTGCAGCCCCAAACTGATTTTTCTTACCTTGCATTCTAGCGTTTAGGGGAATTGGAGCTTTGATGTTAGTGGTGATTTATAATTTCAGAACAGCAGCTAATGCAAACCACCACATTGAAAAGGACAGCAAGTAAATGTGTAGGGGATGGAAAAGAGTAAGGAGAATTACTTTTACACAGAGAATTAAGCATATATATTTGAGTGAGTCGGTCTAAATACTTCCATTATTTAGAAGAACTATATTTTTGTTTCACATTCACGTTTACTGAAGAGACTTGCAACACTTCTTTACAGGATGTGGAATCCGGTTCTGAAAGCGGCATGGATGTTGCTTCAGTAAGTCACTCACAAACAAACTTGTCTCCTAACATCCATGCTCCCGACACAGCATCTTCCTCTTTGGTAGCCAGCTCTGGAGCCAAACCAAAGGCTGGGGTGAGTACAAAGATTATATTTTCTTAACTTCACTCATAATACCTGGTTGAAAGTGAAATAAAGATATTGTACCACAAAGAGATTGTACCGCATTATGTGCGTGACACTGGGGAAAAAAAAAAAAAAAAAAAGGACTAATAATGCAGGTTGTCTCAAGGTGTCACAAACAATCCTAGAAGCTTTACATTTAGAAACACACTGTTATCAGATGATGATTATGGTAAGCTGAGTTTTTATGTGAGAAAATAAACGAAAGGAGCTATTCCATTTCACTCAGGAAGATAAGGTTTCCTGAAGTGGTATCACTTGGAACGTTTCCTAAATCTCCTTCTGTATCCACGCATAGATACATACAGCTATTAGGAACACAGTCCTCTCTTTCGCCATTGTCCATCTACTGAAGAATCATTCTTAACGCCTCAGCCATCAGCATGTGCAGAAAAGCTTGGATGTCCTTGAAACTCCTGCCATACTTTCTGTTCCCTCTTGCACTTGCTGTTTCTACTCCCTCATGAAAGAGAAATCTAGACTCTACTAAACTTTGCCTAGGCATAACTCCTGCTCCAACTGTTCACAAATTCAACCGCCGCTGCTAACGGAGCCAGCAGAAAATCTGGGATCAAATATTAAAATATAAAGTGTGGTTAGCATAAATATATATGTTTATAACAAGTTTATAAAAAGTAAAATAGAGGCCAACTGTCAGTTACTGCACCGCAATAATAGCAAGTTAACTAATGCCTTCGATTAAGGCAGTAACAAAAGTTCTAATAAACATTTACATTTAGGATTGTTCACTTGCACAAAAATAAATTCACTTGCAATTTATCATCAGTGCATAACTATAGCAAATAGAGAGCTCTGCACTCTGTCATTGCGTAGAATGCAGCACAAATTCTCAAATAAGTACATATGTCATGCTAGAAGGCGATACCCCATTTTGCCAGATCCTGAGAAGAGCACAGATACTCTCTAAGGTATTAAACATCCCTTTTAAATTTAGGTTTCTCTACTAATATTTGGGGAACTCTTAACACTTGGCTTTGCAGAAGTGGGTCGCTTCCTTTGGAGTTAGATACTGTGTGTTAATTCACCTTTAACAAGTGTTTATTTGACTTTTGCTGTGATGGGTATATCGTGCTGAACATACCTGTGAATATTGCTTTATTACATAATTTGTAATGTATATGATTTTAGAGAGGTCCTCTTTTTTTACTTTGTAGACTAACTGTGAATATTCAAAAAATGTCTGCTGATGTGTGGGTTGCAGGGGTACAATACAGAGCCCCCCCCCCCTTTTTTTTTTTTTAATAAGTGAAGCCAAATTTTCTCCAAAATCAACTCTCTTTCCTAAAGTTTTTCAGGATGCAACTCACCACACTCTATAGTGGGATTTGGGATGGGCTCCTTTTATAACTATGTTCAGACAAAGACCATATTTTGATTTTTGTCATAGAAGGTCTGATAAGTACAAAAATGCGGATCACTTTTGCTTGAGTGTAGATCTCCTGCAAATTGGGAAAAACAAGATTCTCTCAGATATTTTTTTTTTATTCCTTTTGTCTTTGGGCTTTCAGATGATTTTGACTGTGTACCCTTCTGATCCAGCAAACTGAGCACTCAAGTGCGCTCTGGCTTCAACTGTTCAAAACTTCAGCTGCCTCCCTACCTGCAGTCAGACTTGATTTGAAGGCATAAGTTTTCTTGGAACACACTAGGAGAACATAACCCTTCATTCTTACCCTCATGTGTCTTGACCCCCGTTGTTCATCTGATCTGCCTGGTTAGACAGGCTGCTGCTGGGTGCTTGTCTGCAAACCCATACTAGTAGAAAAGAAGTTCCCGTGTTCTTCTTGTAACGTTTACTGTTGGGCTCTAGTCGGCATGAATTTTTAAAAATGGTATTTTGAAGGGTATCTCCTTGAAACACTGCCCAGAGGAGACATCAGAGATGTCTCTGTACAGATGATTTGCGTGTAAAGATCTCCCGTGAAGATCCTCAAAGTGTGGTGTTCTTTCTGTAAGGGAGAGTGTTCTCGTAGTTTCTTTATTTTGTTGTTGTCAGAGTAGCTGGTGTAGGAATGAGTTTAATCTGCACTGAAAACTCAGCAAGCTACTTTTTAATGGTAATAGACTGTTTCAATGATTTTACTTCCTTTTTGGTGTTTGCAACTGCAGATCTTCAAGGATTCCAGATGCTTAGTCTCCAAGGACAACTGACTTTGTTGTGTTTATTAATAATACGTAAACAGGACTACAACTGCAATTAGTTACATTATGGAATGAAATGTGGTATTTTTAAACAAACTATAGCAAACTGTTGACTCCATGAAAATCAGACTGTACAATTAAAACACATCATGGGCAGACTTGGGGGTGTGGGAATAATAAGGCAGGGAGATACAGGTTCAAATCAAGTCCCTGGTAAAGAACTTGTAAAAGATATTAACCACACAAGATCTTATCATAAAGATAGGAAACTTGTGTCTAGGCAAACTATCTCCATTCATGTTAATTCAGCTTTCTATAGATTTTAGACAAAACATTTCTAACAATATCACAATGTGCTGGAATTTCCATAGGCAGAATTTGGTTTTATAATCCTAGTGGAATCGATTCACTCATTGATTTGTGCAAAAGCAGGATATTATAAATTTTCATGAGCAGATTTTATGAAATGTTAAGCAAGATTCCCAGTAGCAGAGGTATTCAGAATTATATTTAAAATTCAGTATCACTTATAATTTTCTTTGCTGATTGATAGTAGATATTCTTTTAAAGAAAACTGGGGGGGATGTGGTGTATTTACCTACACAAGTTATTTAACGTTTCATAAATATTCGCTTATGGATAGTCAAATCTGTTCTTGTCAGTGTGAATGCCTGTGTACAGTACACATCCATAAAAGCATACCCATGCGTGCACACGCACAGGGAGTACTCCTTACCGAATGCAGGCATAACAAGGAAGAACGGGATTCTCCCCACAGCATCATAGAAAAGTGTTTCTACAGAAAGGTTTTTCTATAATTCTGCAGGGTGCAGCATGAAAGCCTTTGATATGCACATGTACATGGTATTTTGGGCTTATGAGTATACAGTTGAATAACTTTCACCCTGAATTTAGGATGTCACCATTCTATTTCATGGTCAGAGTAAAACAGCAGAACGTGACCAACAGAGTGTTTGGTCCAACGTATAACAAATAACTCAGAATGTACATGTTTGGAAAGGTGCACAAATGGATAATCCTTGTGAAATAAGGATTCACAAGACTGAACAGGTACATTTCCCACATAATTTAGGATTGGATAGTAAGAAATGTCTTTGGCATCTTTATATTACTTATGATTACAAAGTAAAGAACGTTCATGCTTCTATAATTAGCACAACTCTATGTTCTGGCTTTTTATTCACCAGTCTCCTAAACAGACAATGTTTTATGAATGTTAACTCTCAAGGATATACACTTGGCAAGCATTAATCACATGAGATTTGAAATCAGCTTAAAAAAATATGAAACCGAGGGGCTTTTGTCCCAATGGTCATGAGAAACACTGGAAAGTGGGAGTGCCTGGTCTGGATTTAGAGAGCAAGAAATGTAAATATCCTACATGTCGTTACCTTCTACAAACTAATACCACCCATCTGGACACTTATAACATTGTTCAACAATAAAGACCAGAAATGACTTATTTTTAAATTTGGCTTGATTATTATAAAAACAATATGTGGCTACAGAATTTAAAAATGTATTTTAATAACAAAAGGTAAGTTACAATGGCCTTCCACAGCACCCAGTTAAAGGCTAACTAGTTAAGGAAAGCTTGAACCAATTATCCTTGTCTTTTTTTTTTTTTTTCCCTAAATATATAAAATTGGCTAAAGGACAATAGCAACTAAGGCCTAAAAGTTGTGGCCAAATTTTTGTCCTTGAACATCTGCTCTGCAAAGCCTATCTATTTTCTGTTCAGGTGAAAAAAACCAGCCGCGATTATTTTCTACTGCTTTTCTTGGCAGTCTTATCCCTCTTGTTTCAACAGTGGCCAACTTAGCCTTAATCACGCTGTGCAAAGGTAATCAGAAATCTATTATCACCAGAATAGCCGGTATCTAGGAGAAGATGGTTGTTCAGATTAGCTGTAATGACTCATTTAAAATGCATTCATTTCTCAAAGTGATTTTAGGCACCGGTTATGCCTGCAAGTACAAAATGACCCACTCTGAGTGCACACTAGAATAGGATTCAGGTGCAGCTACTGACTTCAGTGAAGCCCTGGATGTGCTCAGGAGTCCACTTTCAGCAATCTTGTTACCGGATTGAGACAAAAAGTTGTATTATTTAGATGACAGTTTTGCAAATTGTTCATTTGTATGCATTAAAATAACTTAGCCTTTCACATATGCTTTTGATTCGTATTATATTATACAATCTCAGCTATTTAGAGAAAGCCAAATCATTCTGTGAAGAATAATTTATAGATTTGTAGAGTAAGAAATTCAATTTCTTAGATTTGTAGAGTAAGAGTTCAATTTTCTTGCTCCTTTACTACACTGTTTTTTAAATTTATGAAAGAAGCTAAAATTTTTGGTAAGTACAAGGAAACCTTGATTTCAGAATTAAATATTCATAAGGAAGAACTGTCAGGGCAGCAACTGTTCGAAATGTTTGAATTTCCCATTGCATTATTTTTTATAGTAAATTCAATGAACTATGAGGTGTGCAAACACACACAGAATATGTCAATGAATTTGTACAGACAAATTTTTCACAGTGAGTCATGCCACTTGAAAGGTGATAGATTTTTGTCACTGAATCATACCCTTATTTTATATTTACTTACTTATTTACGAAAGTCCTCATATCACTTTTCTAGATTTCGCTGATATTTGGGTGTTCCTTGAATTTTTATAACTGGAAGTTATTCTGCTGAGCATTAAGGAGAACGACTCCCACTATGCAACATTAATTAAAATATTGTTTCTTTGAAACTTAAGAATTTCTACAAATTAAAAGTGAGAAAAGACTTCAGGATCTGACCATGTTGATTAAGTTAGTATTGCCTTTCATATCTATGTTTTAAAAAAACTATTTTAGAAGACAGGGTAAGACAATTATGAAAGCAAATTTTAACACGATCACATTTTCATTTGAATTCTAACAGCCTGTTATTTCACCCTACAGAAAAGTTCTTTTCAACACGTAAATTACCATAAAGCTACATTTGCCAGTCATGGAGATCACAGCAGGATTGTGCTGTGTTTCTTACATGAACCTCTCAAAGTTTTTCTTTTTACTCTGGCCTGTTCCCCAAAGGAATCTGTATTCTGTTTTAAGTATAACTTTCTGTGTCAACCCCAAGTGCATTTTGGTTTTTTGGAAATGAAAGAAGCAGCAAACTGCAAATAGCAGAGGTGCTTTTTGTTCTCTTAAGTCTTTTAAGCACCATAAATCTTACAGGTGAGCACTTCGTTTGTAATAAGAGTAAGCTAATGCTAGAATTTGAACCAAAACCACCAAATCCAGTTACGAGATCTTTGACAGTGCTGCTGTGGTCAGGGACAGTCTCTCCCTCTCTCTTTCTGTCCCTCAGTATTGATTCCTGAGTGACCAAAGTGTACAGAAATTCACAGTGCAATAAAAGGTTTGCCATTTCATATAGCTGCAGTATGACCCAGGAAATACACGTGTGAGGCTGTCCACTTTTGTTTCCAAATCCAATCCCAATGCAATATTGAGAATCTAAATAAACAGCCAGCTTGCGAAGCGCTAAGCATGGAGACTTCTGAGCCTTTCCAAGATGTTGAGTTGTACGTTTACATTTCTGTCTCTTGTCACAACTCGTTTATAGCAACTATGCTTTTCGACAGGGGTTTTTCTCATGTTTTCCTCCTTTCTGTAGAGTTGCTGACACTCTTCAACAGTGTATCAGTCTGATTGTGTACGATAACAGTTTTTTATGAACTGAAGCAAAAGTTTATGCCTTCTTCAGCAGTAGCATTACTAATTGTACTATTTCTAATGTTAAGTACTTTTTTTCACTGTATGCTGCCATCTGCTGCCTCGCTCTTGTAAATGAAAGGCACTGGTAGGGAACATCAGACACATCATGTCAGGTAGTCATGCCAATAAGAACATTTCATAATGGAACATACAGACTTTTCATCTTTACAATAAAAAAAAAAAAAAAAAGAAAAAGATTTTCATCTTATACAGGTGTATTCTAAATACCTACAAAACATGATAGACTAAAGGTTGACATTTTTCTGTGAGAATGAAGTTTTCATGGAAATTACGGGGTATTGGGGATACTTTTAGAATATTAAAAAAAGTCCACTTAGTCCTGAAAAGAATTTATTTTACAATAACGGGGGAAAGATTCAGCTCTTAATGGATTTAAGATGTTTGGACGATTTTTAGTTTAATCTCTTGAACTAAATAAGTTTCACGCTAGGAATTCCTCATTTTATATTCACACATGCCATAATTTATGCGTACGTTAAATGCTGGAATTCATAAAACTCATATCCCGTTTTCAGGCAGCTACATAATTACTGACACAACACAACATCACAACTGCATGTGTACCACCATAGGAGGCATGTAAGTCCAAGAGCATTAAGTCTGTTATACTGGAGTGGTTCCTCTTGGCATGTTGCTTATTCCTTCAAGTGAACCCAACTGGGAGGAAAAAATACTGAACGTTGCACAGCCTCCCTGGAAGATTGTCTCTTTGGTTTTCCAAAATCCAGAGTGGTTTTCATTTTTCTCATTCATTTTCTACAACCTGCAAGGAGGTTGTAGGGAGGTGGGAGTCGGTCTCTTCTCCCAAGTAACAGGAGATAAGACAAGAGGAAATGGCCTCAGGTTGCACCATTGGATGTTTCGGATGGATATTAGGAAAACCTTCTTCACTGAAAGGGTTGTCAAGCATTGGAACAGGCTGCCCAGGGAAGTTGTGGAATCACCATCCCTGGAGATATTTAAAAGACGGGTAGATGTGGCACTTAGGGACATCGTTTAGTTAGTGGCGGACTTGGCAGTGCTAGGTTAATTGTTGGACTGGATGATCTGAAAGGTCCCTTCCAACCTAAACGATTCTATTCTATTCAAGCCTCTTGTGTTTGAGAACAGGAAACTTCTTCTCTGTAAGAAAAAATAACAATAAGCTAGTCGTCATACCTGAAGTTGCCAATATTTAAGTAGTTGAGTAGAAAAGCGTGAGCAAGCGGGTATTTATATTTAAAGGTATCATGCTTAAATGTGTTACAATCTAATGTGTTATGGTTATGTCTGCCTATAACCTAACAGGCTAAGAGGTCAAAATTCTTTAAGATCAGCTCCAACCTGTGAATGTATCTTGCATCTTTTCTGCATGAGCAAAAAAAGCTGAAGGAATTACTATTTCTGGTCACTTACAGGAATGCTACTGTTGTAGGGAATCTAAAAAGTGCAGTGTGGGCTCCATGACATCCCCTTTGCACTTGGTCCTGGGCACTACTATTTCTTCACTGCAGGTCAGACTTCCTGACACTTGGAATCAAATCTGTTCGGTTTGTGCACATCAGCATTGGGTTTATTGGTACTGCCGTATCTACATTTGGGAAATGGAAACTGAAAACTCTGATGGGAGGAATTTTATTGTGATGCTCTCGAGACCAATATCCTAATATGTTGCTTAAATTTAAATACTCAAGGCTTACTAGCAGGAAATCATCTATGTTGTTGTTAAACGATCACGAGCAGATGCAGGGAATGAGAGCTTTCCAGGTTCCCTGAGAACAAATTATATGAACATGAATCATGCGAATCATACGAAGTCATGCAATTTAAAATTTCATCAGTTTAGTTTGTTTCTTTAAACCTCATTCTGCAAACAGTTAAATGCATTTTCTCACAGGAGTACATCTGTCTAAATGAACATCTAGTCCGAAGTGTGAATATGTTTGTTGCAGAATTAAGTCCTTGTATCGCAGCTAAAAAGTTTAATGATCAGAATGAATTACCACAAGTACACAGAATACTCCTCCCAATGCCATAGTATCTTAAAAAATGCAGAAAAACCATAAGCAACCTTTCCCAAGCATCAGGAAGCTTTGGTCATGTCTACTACGACTATATTCAAAGAGTTGACTTATGCCTCATTGATTAATAAGTAATGGCGATGTAGATACTCGCCACAGGGCAGCCTGAGTCTGCATTCGGGCTCATGATATAAATGAGAGTCATGCATCCTCCAGTTCCAAACGAATGTGTGATGCCTCAAAGAATTGCTAGTGCCCCAAATTGCAAAAGTCAAGACAGTCAGTTCTATGTGTCAATTATTCAACTGCCACAATGTACCTGTAAGATGACCTTGCGACTTCAGTCCTGCCAAGTACAGTGGTCTAAAAAAATGTGTTGAGCTTCTGCAGAAAAAGGATAATAAGCTGAATTTGAGCAAAGAAGGTGTCTGGCATACAGGAATATCATAATAGCTGGGATGTGAAATACAAGAGTTCAGGCTGGTATGACAAATTACTGTGAAGTTGGGGGGGGAAAAGAAATTTTCTATTTAGCTATGAATAGAGAAGTTCTGGAAAAATATACAAGTAATAAAGAATCGATTACTCTGAACATTTCTTTTGGATTTCAGTACTTTTTCAAAACTAATAATTATGATAGCCAAAGATTCCCATCTCACCAACTTACGATTCTCTCTCTGATTTACTGCTGTGCATCCCAGGATTGTCTAGGGAACAGCTGAGGCTTGTTCTAGGAACAAGCTAGATATTCGCGAAAACTTTTAGGAAAAATTGGGAAGTTTGAGTATTACTCTTAGATAAATTTACCACTATTTTTCATGAGAAATATACCTTATGATGCAAAAAAAATGAATGATACGGCTTAAGTATTGCAAAAAGCTTTTGTGACATAGGTCCTTATTCTGAATAACATAGTTCAGTCCTTGCTATTTGAAAACTGGTATTAATGAAGATTCATGTGACAGATTACTGACTTGGGTTCTGGAGGAATGACTGTTCTATATAACATCTAACAAAAAGATTGCTATGCATAAATAAATCAGTTTTAATTAGTTGATAGTCTGTTTTTCAGTCTATATTTAGAAAGGACACATTGTGACTTTGATTACCAGATTCTTTGACTGAACATAAGTGTAAGTGAACTTTTATCAGTCCCCTATTCACTAGCATGTTGTTCTTAAAGTGTTGTTTATATTGTGAAGGGAAAGAAATACGTAGACATCAATTTGCAAGTAGGAAGAAAGTTGGTTTATCTACTATCCATGGAAAAAAAATAACCTGTTTAACTATTTGGACCTCTTTCAATTAAATAGTGGCCTCTCATGATGACACACTTACTGCCAGGTACCCTGTCTTCCTCTGGTGGTTTGTGGGTATGGATATACTGTCTCATTTGCTAGAACCTTCTGAGTGAAAATTATAAATAAATGACTGACTTCTTCTAAAAGCTATTTGTAACCGTTAGGTTAAAGGAGTAGCTTAAATAAGGTGATGGAAACAGTGGGTGGATATTGACATTCCCTTAGTTTAAGATAAAGAGCCTAAAGAACTTTCAAAAAGTGGCAAATAGCAAATTTTAGATGGGCTTGCATCAACACTATGTTGAATGTTATGTTTCATCAGCCATAGGCTGATTTTGCAGACTACCTGTATTGAAGACAGGGGATCCAGCCTGCTTTATTAGACACAAACCTTTTTAGGTGAAGGAAGCAAGCAGAATTACACTTTGTGTAAAATTCAGTGTATTTGCACCTAAAAATAGATGTTAAAGATAAAGAAAATGTTGTTCATAAATAAATCTTTCTCTCATATGAAATCAGTAGGACAAGACTCGGTTTCTCTAGCCATCCAGAAATTATAGGTTTGATAGACTGACGGGATATCAATGTCTTTTTTAACTGAAACGACTCTTGATATGAAGCTGGTTGAGTCTGACTTTTTGAGAGCTTGCTGAGCTTTGCTTTCCATGACAATATGTTCGGAATGTCAGACACTACGTGGTATGTTCCCATTTGTTCTCCAATTTTATTGCCTGATAAGTTTAGTGCAAGTCTTTCTTATGTGCTATTCCATATGGACTGAGTTGAATCCTTACCAAGTTTCCCTTTTTTTTTTCTTGAAGTTACTTAAATCTGTTTAACTGCATATCAGTATGAAATTTTAACTCTTTTTCAGCACCTGCCAAGGAGAGCTTACATGACATTTATATCATTGTGGGTTTTTTTAAAAAAATATACTTTGCAAATTTTCTCTGTCAGCATGTGATCCGTATAGTGCATCTCTGCAGTAAAGACCCTGAATCCCATAATCCGGCTCAGAATTGTTGTTGCATGCATGAGCAAAGATGGGCAAAATTTTTAAATCACTGTCAATTAGAAGCCTGTGAGTGGAAAATCGCTGAAAAAGATGTAAACTCATTCTTAATGTCTATGGTGTAAAAAATTTACATTCCCTGAAGAAGAACAAAGTCCACTAAGCACTAAATGGTTTTATTAAAAGAATTTGTTGTCATTGTTTAAATTGCTAAAAAGCAGAAATTATACATCTGAATGGAGTCGCATTAGTTTGGGTATGAGCTAACACTTGCAAGACATCACCAGGAGATGGTGATTGGTATAGGCGAGGTATGCAGGAAGTAATCACTTAAAAACGAGGGACAATGTTTTTAAAGGTTAAATCTGTGGAACTTACTGATATTTTATAAGGTAAAAATAAATTGGTCACAAAAAGTGCTTAGACATTTTTTTTGGGGGGGGAAAGTTTATAACCCATCAAAACAGCAGAGAGAAGCTTCAGTTCATTATCATTACAGTCTCAGCATCAGTTATGTGATGAAATCCTAACGCCGGAGTTGCATTTGACTCAAGAGCCACAGTTTGCCAACTCTTCTGTTGGCCCTGTCGTTTGCAGTATGTGCATGCCCTATAGCTGCCCTTGGGATCGCCGTGTTTTTACACACATCCTCTAATCTACTGCAGGGTCTTGAGGAGAGGAAAATAGTCTAGATTGATGCAGTACAACCATAGACATCCTCTGAACCACAGGCAGCTGTGCATGGAAGCCCTTAGATGGGCTATTTCTCTCACATGGAAGTTATTTCTGTTGCATAGAACTTTATCTCAATATAACTTGTCCTAGTGACACACGCCTTTTCTGTTTCATGCCTGATAAAACATTTTAGAGCAAGTAATAAATGCCAAACATTACTGGGGAACTCTGTTGAAAAGAAGGAATCTGAAATCTCCTGTTAAAATTGTACTGAGATATATTGCATCAGTTATTACATCTGTACAACTCACCATTTTTAGAATTCTGTCTCTTTGAAAGGAAATAATTGGAAGATATGGTGTGGGATAAATTTCACCACATGCAGAAGACTAGCATAAGGATTTTTAATGATGCAAGTCCTTAAAATAGTGTTGGCAGAGCATCTTACCCTGTTGAAATTAGCAGAATATATTCTGCGTTAAAGCCTTGAATAAACACCACAGAAATAGAAATATTCATATTCATAGGGGTTTTTTTACTGTTTCCATCTTGTTCAGTAATAACTAAACAAGATATCTCAAAATCTCCAGAACAAAGGAAAGAGGGTTCCAGAAAAGATCAGTACGTCCCCTTGCTGGACAGTATGGAGTGGGAAGGGAGAGAGCTGCTTGGAGACTCACTGCGGAAAGATAGGTTGCAGATTTTCTGGGAACTGGGGTTAAGGGGCTTTAAAGCTGTGAAAAACATTTGAACTTTTTGCCAGTAGACCAATAGGTGACAAAAGGCTGCAACTTTATTCAGTCCAAAAGTGTTGCACAAGACTTTCAGCTAGGATAAACTGTTGTTAGATACTGAATTGTTAGTTAACTTGTAATTTGCCAAAGGGCAACTTCAGTTTTGATTTTGGATAGCTCTATGAAGAAATCCATTGTTTCTCTATCAGACTCTGTGAGTGCTTATTACATCTTGCTAGGAATTAGATCACAGGGAGGGAAGCACTCAAACCAAATAGCACAGATTGAATATCGTCTTGTGACTGAGAGCCACAAGACCCTTACCTTATCCCTCAGCAATTCCAGAGAAGGCAAAGCTCGGGGTGGTTTCAAGACAGAGAAAACAGCGTCATCTCAGGAGTTCATTTGTAAGGTAATGCTGGTGTCTCAGGGGCGAGGTTGTGTCCCAGGCAATACTGCTTTCTTCCTCCTCCTTTGTGTGACATTCACACCCAAACCACGACACGCAGAAGGAGGGCTTTCAGATCACTCTGCTGTCCTGTGGAAGTACTGTCACGCAGAGCAGGCGAGGTGCGCTATGATTGCAGGTATAGCGATCACATTTGAGCCACTTAAAAACTGCCAAGAGACCTCCTGCTTTGAGCATCTGCTGTGCTAATCTTCAAAGTGATAATAACTATTAGGGACCGTTAAAAGTGAAATTAAGATGTTGTCCTGACAAGATTGGAATGCTTCTATTTATTATAGTGTCGCTTACTGTAAAACTGTTTTAAACTAATCTCCTAATATTCATATCCAAAAGTTTGGTGCTTGATGGGGCTTTGGCCCATGTTGAGAAGTTATGAAATTTGAATGCCTTTTGGAAAAGTTGTGTATATAAAAACAGGGAAGAGCAAAACAATTTTAAAATTATGCTTTATTTCAGCTTAGCTATGCTCCTGAATTTTTAAAGTGGTCTTCTTTTCTGTTTCTTCATATTTTTTTCTTTACTCCTTTTTTCGTCCTTTTCCTTTTTTCTTTTTTCTTTCTTGTTTCTTCTTTCTTTTTTCTCTTTCTACACACACACACACACACACCCTCCCCCCTTCCCCCCCGCACACACACAATTTTCTCCTCTTTTCTTCTGTTTTCTTTGACTTTCTCACCTTCCTGACTTTTATTCTGGATTCACATCTTGCGTTATAGGTGGGAGAGTTATTAACACCAAATTGTACCCACTTTGCTCCAAAGTACACTTTCTCTCTCCATGGTCCGTGGCTGGACCTAGCAAACATAGGTACCTCAAACATTGGTACCTAGCAAACATAGGTATTAGATGTTTTCCAGGCCGTGAACTGAAGGCCAGTGCCTCTGGGGGACAAGTACATCAATAATGATTGTAGTTTATGCTGTCAGTCGTGTTAGTACTGAATTCAACCTCCATGAATCCGTGCCTCCACTTGCAGCTGTGGTTAATAATAAGCGTGCTATCAGCTAATTGATTTGGGGGGGATTTGTGATGTCTGAAGTAATGTGCTTTTAGCTGAAGAAGGAATATGCAAAACCTCAAGAAAGAAAAGCTGTATTAAAAGGGAAAGAAACAATGTAATATGTAAGTATGTCTTTTGGTGAGAATTTCCTGTGTTTTATCTAAGAAAGAACTTCAAGCTTGAATCCAAGACAAGTAAGGGAGTGCAGAACAAGGGGAAGAAGACACAGAATTTGAGTTAGAAAAGTAGTGACAACAGTTTAATCTCTTTACCAGTAGATGGAGAGCATAGGAAAGTAGAAGCATGCACATGATGAAGAAGGAAGAAAAAAACCTTGCATCAGCTTCTCGAAGGGGATGAGAGATGAAAGAAGAAAAAAGCGAGGGGGGAGGAAAAACAAGGGACAGATTGCAAAGTAGGAGGAAATTGGAAAAACTGGATTCCAAAGGGTAAAGAGGAAATGACAAGACCTAAATTATCAGCTTGGTCAAATCAGCTTGTTGGTAGTGAGTAAATATGTAGGTTGTCTTCTTTCATGCTTTCTACATGGTATTCGTTACTCCTGGAACATCATTTGAAAATGTGGCATGAACATTTTGCATTACTGGAATGGAAGAAATCCATGTCTGCCTTTTCAAGCACTTTTCCAGACACAGACATACTGTGAGTGACATCATGGAAAACCATTTCTTCTTGTCCTTTACATACGGCCCTCTCGTAAGGAATTCTCTTGCTCCTGTGCTCTCCTTCTCCCTGTCTCTTGCCCTCTCTGTCTCTTGCTTTCTGCTATGTCTCACTTTGTGCTTTCTTTCTCTTTTTTATTTCCTTTTAATTTTTTTTTTTGGTCTTCAAAGCCAGGGTGGGAGCAAGGGATCTGGTTAGCTCTCTGTTTAATAGTTGAAAGAGCTTGGTTTGGGGTTTTTTAATGCACAAAATTCCTCTCAGTGAGACATGCCACACATTCTGATCTCTCCCCTTCAGGCAGTTACACACTATTAAATATGGGGTTGGAAATGACACGCGTCTGGAAATACAGAAATGAAACAGCCTTCCACTTTCTGCACTCCACTATACAATGAAGGTGTTGTAAATTGTTAACTGAACAGTATGGGCTTCAAGCTTGTTGGGCTTTCTATAAATAGAAACGGTACATTCCAGTTTACTTCTTATTTTCTTCAGATTAACTACCATACTTTGAAGCTTTCTGTGTTCTAACAGAGATTAGCAAAGTGTTTAGTTTGCTTGGGTTTATTCTGAAGTCATTCTGAAGTTTTGCGTTCCCACTCTGAGAAGACAACATTGTCTGTATGTAAATGGCACTAGGCTGGGAAAGTTTATTCTTCCATAGTAGTTTGTTTGGTGAACAAAAACCTCACATGAGAGGCCATTGAAACAGAAGACTGCGATGTGAAGACAAAGACAAAAAAAAAGACAAATTTCATTTCAGAGAAGGGAGAGGAGTAGATGACAGAATTAATCTCTCATTTGCCCATGATCCTGCAGAACGTTAGCACTCTCTTTACAAAGCTGTAACACTCAGTCCAGCATATTTTATATTGCCGCATTATGGCCTTAGGAGTGTTCAACACATTTTATGGGTATTGACAAATAACTGTGAGATCAGATAAATGTGAGATTAAATATACCGTTTCTTTAAAATGTGATGAGTTTCAAAGCATCTTAAATGATTGGCCAAGATACATCTGCTTGAACACCTGAAGGAACTTTAAGATAACACTGTTTAAAATTCAGCATTTGCTGCAATTGGTGGGTTTATCTAGAAAAAGTGAAATTAAGTATAGACCTTACGGCTGAACAGGGGCAATGAGTTTATTTTCACAATAAACTCACATGGTTGCTATGTTGAATGAACAAAAAGTTCAGCAATTCGGTATCTCCTTGGAGAATTAGTGGGGTGACAGGCATAAGGCAGATAACAAAAACGTGCTGGAGAGGAATACAGCCAATTTTACATCCAGCTTCCAAACCGTTAAAACTGAACTATGTTGGCTCATTGTGGAGCTTTGTTACACAGTCACATGCAGTTTTTCTAATTCTTGTTTTGCTGCTTTGCCAATACAAAAGCAGTTCAAGAAAGATCCAGTTTTGCTGTTACCATCACTGAGAGATGTTTCAACATGCTTAGGGATTTCAGAGTGTTTTGAGACCTCTGTATTCTTAAGAGGAAAAAAATCTTTAATGAGTTTCTCACATTGTTTAGAACTTCCTATGGATAATCTCTTGGAAATACAGGAATTCTAAGAAGGGAAAATCGGAGCACATAGCCTCTATGTTAAAAAAAGATATTTAAGATGTATTTTAAAAAATTTAGAGATTCTGGGTACACAGAAGCTATCCTGGACTTCAGAATAGTGTGTAATTGTCCAAAATTGTTTTCTTAATTGAGCCACTGATTAATAATTTCTGAAAATTACTAGAAAGACATATTTTTTTTAAAAGCCATTTAGATGTTTAAAGGCAGAAGTAGACAACTGCTGAGCCGGACAAATACAAGGGAACAACCTGCCCCTGAATGTTGTGAATTGCATCTACTGTGACCTCCAGGACTAAAATGATTTCCAGGAAGGAAAACCCTGTTGCTTTATCTACTTGTGTTATCTCTGTAGCTGAACAGTTTTCACTAAGTTTAATGCTTCTGAATTACTTTTGAAAATGTCTTGGTAATGTCTTGCCTATGTATTCATTAATCTGATTGTAGACACTGAAAACCTTAACCTGAGTGCTCTTCCAAAACTCCTAGCTAGGATGAGAAACTCTCCAGGAACTGCTCCAGCGAAGGAAGCAGGAAGGCAGAGGAATGAAATTCTTCCTATGATTATTTTATTGGAACCGTTGCTCAGGAAAAAAAAAAAAAAAAAAGGAGAATGGATGTTAAAATACACACATTTTCAGAAGTCTAATTGACTTTATATTAGAAGTCCTTTTTTGTAGGCAACTTGGATGTTTGGGAGTCAATGAGGTTAGACTCATAACTACTTCTGAAAATGTGCGGCTCCTGTTTTCCTCTTTTTCTTTTCATGTTCCAAAGATATTTGTGCTTTTCTGAAGTAGTTGTTCCCTTCATCCATCTGTAAACAACACACAGTACTAGATTCAAAGCAGAGTTTTCTCAATTATGGGCTGAAGTTTGTGCACACATGGAATGCAGGTAGTTTTTCCAAACAAAGTGCTACCACCATAGAGAATCTCTGATAATGTTTTAATGTTTTTGTGCCCCGCATGGTATTTACAGAAATTTTTTCTTTTTTTTTTTTTTTTTTGGTGGGTCCTTTGACACACCTATTGGAAAATGTTTAGCTGATAGATGAGATTATTTGCCAAAGGAATTTTGAAGACTGAGAACATTTGAAGAGCAAGGCCTTGAGTCACTGAGACAGACCCGATCTGTCTTGTAACTTTATTCAGAATTTCACAATCCTTGCTAAACTGCAAGATAAGGGCCAAAGGCAACAAACCAGCAGGAGCCGACTCAGAATGTGCCAAAGTTCATAGAACGGTTGCTTCAGGCTGGAGTTTGTTGACCCTTAATCACTCGGGGTCATCAGCAGTTCTGCTGCAGGGCCCTGCAGAACGTGAGTCCGATCAGATCTCCTGCTGCTGCTGTCCAGGCTACCAGGAGGAGGGAAAGCTGGGATATACGAATTCCAAGGCAGCATTTCATGGGCGTCTGCCTGTCAACGTGCTGTTTTGGACAACCATCCTTGTGTAACGCATGTGTTTTCTCATTCTAAATTTCCTTAATCTCTTGCAAATGCTGTAGGTGGAGTTCATCACAGCACAGGCAGAAGATCCCTTCCAGTTAGAATGCCTTTTATGCTTTCAGTACTGTGTTTTGGCATTAATTGATATTACTGTAAGCACGTACTTACACAGTGTAAGTTTTAAATCATGTTTTGTTAAGTCACAGTGATAACATTGTCAAGAAATGCCCTTTTCCTGTTAAGTCTCCTTTGACTATTAGTATCACCTCTAATGACGGCGTTGCAGTGAGTATGCTAGACTGCTGTAAAGTAGTAGTGGGCAAGATTGCTGTAGGGAAATACGTGGCATTTCAGACCCTAATCTTGCAACAAATTCAGCACGCATGGAAAAAAACATGCTTCAGTCTTGTGATTCGTGACTCGTATACAGAGTAGTAGCTGCTAAGGAATATTAACTAATTTAACGATGATGCCATTCGTGGTATAATAAAATCTTTATTGCATATTTTTATGGGCTCTAGCATACATTAGGACAGCTCGCAAGTTTTGACAAAAGTCATCTTCATGGCTATGATGGAACTTTAGAAAATATCTCATTCCTACAAGCTAAAGAGGCATTTGAGTATAGCCCATCCAGCACATAGAATACATAAAAATGTTTTGAAAATTCTTCCACTGTCTTCAAAAGCTCCAGAATTGTCAGTGTTTTTCATAATCCTCTTATATATGAAAGAGGCGAAAGAGAGAGGAGGCATAAGGGCATATTGGCCTCTGGAGCAGCTGTGTGCCGCAGGGACTGGGTGTTTGGGAATCTTCAGAACGAGACGATCCTCTTTAAGAGGAAACTGGAAGTGGGGGAAAATGAAAGGATAATTGCAGTTCATGTTTCACTACAAATGTAAAGATGAAACAGTTCAAGAAAAAAATAACCTGGTCATTGCTATGACTTGACTTTTAGCAATATAAAAAAAAAAGGCAATAAGCATTCATTTGGAAAGAATCTGTAAGCACTGCTGTATTTTTAAAAGAAAAATATATTCTAGATCAAAAATATTCTAGATTCTGTGTATGTTTAGGATTATGAGATCCCAGATGCTTCAGAAAAATACGTATAGGGTAACATTCACAATTGCAGGTAAGCCTGGAATATGGGAGGCTGGATTCCTTCATGGTTTTCCTCATAAGGACCCTTTCCACATACGTCAGCAAAGCTCTCTCGTTGACTGTTCCTAATGCTTTCTGTAGTGTACTCTTTTCCTGGGATATCTGAAAAAGTTTGCTATCAGTCAAGATCCCAGTGTTCCCAGACTATCTAAAACATTATTTATATGACACAAATGATCGTTTTCCTTCTACTCCCACATCAGTCTGCTGAGGATTCTTGCTTTATACTGGTTACATTCCTTCTGGTGTATGGGTAATTCTTCTGCCCTGTTTGTACAGGATCTTGCACAACGAGGTTGTGGTCCAAGTCTGTGGCTTTTGAGTGCTTCAGTAATACAAATAATGCTGTCACCACTTAAAAATAGGTTTGTGAATTGTAAGCAAGTCTGATCTTGATGAGAATGAAGGCAAAAATACTAGTAGGCTACCAATAGTAGCATTATTCTTATTTCTTAAATTGCTGCAAGTATGTTGTTTAATTTCAGTAACAGTCCAACTGCAAGAAGTTTTCAGTCTAAAGACGAAGGTAAGACAGTTCACTCTAGGAGACAGACAAAAAAAATTTACACAATATTAGTGAGTAACACATTTTCTAAAACATTTTCTCATTATCTTCTCTTCAAACAACAATGGGCTAGGGACAGCATTTGACGTGGGAAGGGACGCTTATAAGTCTTTGGGGAAATAATAGTTGAGAGAAATCAAAGATTGACCATACTTGGTAAACTGGGATTGAAAATTCATTGTATACCATAGATGAAGACATGAATAAGCCAGTGGACAAGGCATCTATTGGTATCCAGGAAAGAAGGCATACTAGAAGAAAGAAACAAATCAGTGGGGTCAAAATCTCTGTCAGAGTAAAGATCAGAAGCAGGGAACAAAAGAATAGCAATGAAAATATTGGTTTGGACTGTGTTAGGTAAAATATGAAGATGATGACTGACAATTTCCATCCAAAATTGGTGGGTCTCGACTATACAAATGAAGATGAAGATGAAAACAGTTTCAGACAGCAAATGCAATGAGTAATTTGTGTTTTGAAATATGGAAGTTGCACAGTAAAAGTGTCATTCTACGAATACATGCAATACATAAGCATGTTGGAAAATGTAAATGAAGAATTAAGTAGGATGTTTAAATACAAGACTATTTTTATTGATATAAAATAGACAGAGGAATTTAAAAAAAAAAAAGTCTGCACGTATTTATGTCTAAGTTGATTTTTCTTTTTAAAGATTCTCTCTTTTCTAGCTAGTTATCATTAATCTGTGTGAATAAATTATACTTTTATCTTCTCCAAAAGCCACACATCATTGTCATCTACTAGCAGATAATCTTTAAGATTTACTGGAAAAAAACTGGCATGTTTTTGCATTCCCTGCTGTGTTGTGGTCTGTTAGTATTATTAGCCAATTCTACCCAGAAAAACACCATGACTATCACCTTCCAAAATGAGAAATGGACTCAGTTCTTCCAACCAGTAAATCACCATCCTGTGTGGATCCACATGGAGTATGCAACTTGTTCCATAAAATGCATGGGAAATTCTTTCCTAATTCCCATTGAGTTCTGTGTGGTCATCTGAAGTTCCCACAGAAGCAATATGAGCTATTAAACCTCTCCTTGTTGTTTTCACTGGAGTTTCTAGTAGCTCAGCTCCTCAAACTAGTAATTACGCTGTTACTATGTTTTTGTCTCGTGGGCTGTGGATGTGCATGGATGAAGTTCCCATTGTTGCAAGCATCAGTGCGGATCAGCTGTAAAGTTCAGCAGTGGGAGCTCTGGTGTTTTACTGAGCATTTCTGTTTCTGCTGCTGCATCAAACAGATCTGCTCTGACTGTCAGATTTTGGAGACTCTGGAATGGACTCTCACTCAGCTGAGCAAGTATTTTCCCAAACGGTGCAGATGTCCTTCCATTAAAAGGCAGTACGTGAGGAGAATTCTACCAGTTCTGTCTGTGACTCTTCCAAGTCATGGCCCAGTCAGCTGTTCATTAAAACTGTACCGATCCCACTGTGTTCTTCACCTACGGGATGAATTCATCCAAATGGGAGACACTAACACTGCATTTAATTCTGGTATTCCTGCTGTACTGCCTATTTGATTTTGTAATAAAATAATTTTTAAAGATTTTTGGTAATTTCATGTATAGGTAGTAAATTGTTCATCACAAAG
This sequence comes from Rynchops niger, assembly GCA_013400035.1. Lineage (NCBI taxonomy): Eukaryota > Metazoa > Chordata > Aves > Charadriiformes > Laridae > Rynchops > Rynchops niger. The sequence goes on along the minus strand of VXBH01002675.1, from coordinate 1,224,884 downwards.
TCTGTATAACACAGATTAAACAATTGCATATAATAAGTTCTTAAGTTATTTTGAGAAAATTATTGTCAAGCATTACAGTACTGAGTTGAATAACAAATACTTTGGTTATTGTAGGCTGCATCATGTTAGGAGACATTTTAAACAGAACTTCAAGAATCTTTTTTACGTGGCTCCTCTTGCTAAACACTACAGCATAAATCAAAATTCTTATACCCTTCTGATCTATTACTCAGGGAGGAGCAGAGTATAATTGCTTTCTGACTGCTTTCTGTAGCTGGCAGCAGGACGCGGGGTTTGTCTTATTGTTGGATTTGTGAGCTAGGTGAGAGAAGGCTCTCTGAGCATGAGGCAGCTCAACAGTTCCACCTTCTTCCCCCACAAGATACAACATGGCACAGGCATGACATGACCCTTATTTAAAGGGGTACATTCCGTTGGTTCCCAGGTACCAACTCTCTCAAATTCTATTTCAGTAGCAGTTTGTAAAACTGACTGGGCAAGTAAATCATCTAATGAAGGTGAGACTGAATTGACCAAAGCAACATCAATTACCCTAGCATTTGAAGTCAGAAAAGAAGGGAAAAAGATAGTCTTTAGTGATCTAGGGCACAATTCAGTGCTTGACAAAGTCAAGGAAGGCTTCCCATTGATTTCTTTTAAGTTTAATTACCAAAATTCCTGTGGTAGAGCTGTAACAGTGTTCAGGGCTTTACATGGGATCATGCTCACTGATTACTCCTGGAAAAGTTCATCTATCCACAGGCAATTCAAATTAACTAAGTACTCACACATGGAATTGGGGTTAATTTTGTCAGTTCAAGAGAAGTGAATACTTTTATAGCATATCATATCTTCCGTTCCTGGTAAGCACTGAGGAATCAGCCCAAAGGATAATGAGTGGTTTGATAACTGTATGTAGGAATGTGGGAAAGATAGCTAAGAGTGGATGGCTTTTAAGTCTTGCCAGCAAAGGCGTAAGAAGATTCATTTGCTACAGAATGCAATTGAAGTTCAACCTTGCAATAACATTCACTTTCATAGTAAAAGAGTAGTTAACTGTTGATATAGCTTATTAGAAAAGGTCGCAGATTTGAACCATTTTAAGTCTTTAAAGCAAATTAGGTTAATGCCTGTGTAACAAGGTTGGATCTATCCTTCCTGCTTGTCTCTGGAAAGGTGTGACGTGGTTGCAGAGGTCTCTTGCTCCAATAGTTCCCATGCACAATCATTTCTTTCCTAGATTCTGGGAAGAAGAAGATTTGTCCTAAATCAGTGTGCCTGCAACTTTCTGGCTTTAGTTTTTCAGCAAAATAAGAACTAAAATAAAACATCACACTTGATTTCATCACGTCTAGGCATCAGAACAGGATGATTATCCCTGGCTGGTTAGGGTAGTAAGGGGACAAAGGACCAGTTCTATTTTTCTCTGAAGTGTTCATGACAAATGGAGATAGGATACAGAGCAGAAAGGACCAGTGATGTTATGGAGACTCTTCTCTCCTGTTTAGCATATACTCTCTGTACTAAGCCAATATTCAAGAGCACAACTTCCGGGCACATTTGGTAGAAATATTGATTTAATTTTTTTTTCCCTTCATCATAATGTCCTAAACAAAATATGCCTTTTTTCCTACCTGGCTTGTATAAGTTAATTTCCTAAATTAATTTACTGCCAAACACTTATGATCCACACCCTGAATCTCTCCCGAACATTTTAGTCTCCTGAAGATTACTTACTTGAACTGAAGGGTAGATAATTGCCTGTAAGACACAGACTAGCTGCTCTGTTCTACTTTGTTCCATGCAATTTCTGTGATATTGGATCCAGGCTCATAAAAGCTGAAAATACTCAGATGGAAATTTTGAGCTGTCCCGTAAAACAAAAACAAAGGACAGGATCAAAAAAATAAAACCTAGGAGAAAAGATAACTCCGTTACTGAAATTATTTAACTCCTAGAATACTTAAGTATGTTAAACAACTTGCAAAAGAAATAGGAATAAGAGTGAGTAAAAATTTTCAGTACTTCGTAATTAGTGATGGTATTAACAGAATTTAACTGCTGTCAGAACACTGAGGTTTTCAACAGCAGCCAGAAACCTGTAGCTGCAGCATCTTTTATATAGTTTCATATGAGAGAAGAGTTCTTGAGGATAGAGGCTATCCGCAAGTGCACTTTATAGTAATGAAGTACTGAAGCAATCTCTTGCTACATATTTTCCTTAGCCTCACCTTCCTAAGAACTTATTTGTGGAATATTCAGCATAGAAAAAAAAAAAAAAATAGGAACCTTGCTGCAGTGTATTTGTTCTTATACCAGGCTTGTTCCTATGTATACACAAACAAGTTTTGGTTTTCTCTAGACCTAGATAAATGGATGTTTCTAATGTCAGTATTTCAGGACTGCATGGGGTTACCGTGAGTCAATTAGGAATGTTCAGGTTTCATAAGATATATAGCAAGCAGGAGAACAAGTGCCAAAATACGTGGTATTTTGTGTGGTGTTTATTAAGCTGAAAGTTTGGATCATTTAGTCCTGTTCACATGTATCTTTGAAGCTCTGTACACTCGTAAATGCTGTCACGTTCTCACAAACATCAATCGAGTTTGCTCAGGCCACTTGGAAAACCATGAAAATTTCTTATTACTACTTATGGCAACACCGTCTCTGTCTGCTGCCATTATTTGTTTTCTTGATGTCCATGGAAAGTACTCAGTACTTCAGGACAATCTGTCGTATATCTGTAGCATCTGTAAGGGTATGCTTGGACCCAACATCTTTTTCCTGCTTGGATTTCAAGTTTGAATTTATGCCTTTCTTTGATGCCTTGACAAGAAATTCTTATGCTTTGTAGTTTTATACACCAAGCTCAGTACACATAGCAGGAGCTATTTCGGCTTCCACAAGTTCCTTGTGTGCCACCATCCCAATCTTTTGTTATTCTGGGGACTCCCTGAAATCTCACTGATTCTAGTTTTCACAGAATTTCATCTTTTCCTCAGACTGATTGTGGAGCTGCTCTTCTGTCTTCAGCAATATGTGGCATTATCTTCTCAACCCTTTCATCTTGCATCTTAAAGTTGCATCCAGATGCCCATTAGGAACTCAGAACAAAAAAATTCTAGAGATAAGCTGCTTTTGAACTATATATATTTAGCTGAAGATATCAGTTTTAATGGTTTGATGGTTTTGAATGATGTCAGTCCAGCCAGTTTTCAACCCATCTCACTGTCTGCTCTTCCAGCTCATACTTTCTCAGCTTCCAAATGACAGTACTTTGGGAGACAGTGTATAAAGTCTCACTAAAGTTAAGGTATGTTATATTCACTGCTCTCTACTTGTCCACATAGCCAGTGATTACATCTTGGAAGGCAAATCAGGTGGGTCAAGGATGATTTGTTCTTAGTACATTGATGATGATTGCTCCTGATTGCCTTCCTGTCCCTCATGTCTTTGGAAATGGATTCCAAGGTGTACTCAGAATCACAGAATCACAGAATGGTAGGGGTTGGAAGGGACCTCTGGAGATCATCTAGTCCAATGCCCCTGCCAGAGCAGGGTCACCCACAGCAGGTTGCACAGGAACGCGTCCAGGTGGGTTTGGAATGTCTCCAGAGACGGAGACTCCACCACCTCTCTGGGCAGCCTGTGCCAGTGCTCTGCCGCCCTCAGAGTAAAGAAGTTCCTCCTCATGTTGAGATAGAACTTCCTATGTTCAAGTTTGTGCCCGTAAGCTCTTGTCCTGTCGCTGGGCATCACTGAAAAGAATCATTCAATCATAGAATCTTCATGGTTGGAAAGGACCATTGAGATCATCGAGTCCAACCAAACGACCTACAATCTCTGCCACTAGAGATCTTTCCCTGATCTTTCCATGATCTTTCCCTGGACTGAAGTGAGCTGACAAGCTTAGAGATCATTGCCTCTTTGCCTCTTATGAAGGTGGGTGTAAGTCTTTCTCCAGCCATTAGGGACACCCCACAGTTGTCATGATTTTTCACAGATGTTAGTTGGCCCTGCAATCACATCAGCCATCTCTTTTAGCATGCTTGGATAAACTTCATTAAGCCTCACAGGTTGGAATACATCCAGCTTCTCTGAATAGTCCCTAGCCTGTTGGGTCCTCCCTTCTGGCTGTTCCTCTATTTCTAAATCATGCTAAGCCCAGATGTCAGGGAGTAGGATTTGCCCATGAAAAGTGAATCAGAATGGTCTAGGTTCTGACTAGACTAGAAGTACAAAATAATGGAGAAATGAGCATAAAGAAAAAGCATACTGAAAAAGACTGATCTAATTTACCTGTAGGTCAGCTTGTTTCTTTTTCTCACACTCTTTGGTACTAACTACTAAAGGTTTTTTTTCTTTCAGCAGCTGCAAAGTGATGAATACCCTCCGCTGCTATCACCATGTTTATTCTTAAATTGAAACACAGGCAAATGTAAAATGGAACTTTCATTCTATACTTCTGTATTGATAGACATAGCAAGATTTTGCAACTTGCTTCATACACAGACTGTTCCTTCCTCATGGAGTTCAGCAGGCAAACACTGAGCTTGGCAGGTCTAAAGTACATGGGTGGTCAAGGGTACTGCATTCTTCTATTCTTTCCAATGAAAAACAGACAGTGGTAATAGGATTGGTACAGTCTTGTTGTTTTGTTTGTTGGTTGGGTGTTTTATTTTCACTAAGCCATATTTCTGCTTATTTGCTGCCAAGACACAAGAAAGAAAAAATTCTTTTTTTTTTCAAAAAGCCATCTACCCGTCCTGTGGCAAAACTGTAATTGAAATTTACATATAAAACTAGGGACTAATGTGGGTGGATTTAAAATTTTATATTTATCTACTCATATAATTCTTTTCACAAAATCTTTTTCATATGAAATACAGCTATTTTGTCAGAAATCTACTCTGCCGTCCGCAGACTATCTGCTTTCAAAAAACACCTACTCTTTTCATGTGGTGAAATGAGATTTGTGGCTTTCTAGAGTTCTTTGCACCATCGTTAATGATCAGGAGTATTTTCAAATGCTAGTGAAATCTTGGTTCTAGGAGGGTTGAGTGTGAACATAAGATTCAGTCAAAAGTTCTTTGCAGAAAACGTTTCATGCTTGTAACAGTCCTTCTTAACAAAAATATGGAATAATTCAAACTCTCCTCAGGGGACTGATATCGGTATGAAAGCCAAGAGTGTACTTGGACTCTTGTGTGCTGTTTCCCTCTGGAAAGTTTTGAAAGCTTAGAAACTGTGAACTACTTTTTTGTAATATGCCACACAAAGTTTGGGAAAGTTGGAACAATTCAGAAAGAAACTGTACTATTAGAGCGTGATCGTGGGGAAACACAGAAAATGTGCAGCACTTCACAGAATTGGACCCACTTACTGCTCTCAGGATCTGTGCTGCATCTATCTGCAAGCCTGAGTGAGATTTTCGTGGGAATAGCGTGGGAACACAGACGTCAATGAGATACTTCTTTGCTTAGTGCCTGCAGAAACCGAAAATAAAATTCCGAACAAAATAAATAAATAAAGTGATCCCGAAAGAAGACCAATTTTAGAACTTCTGGAAAAGGAACAATCTTAAAAGGGCTATCTTCATAGTAAATGTAGCAATTACTAAAAGGTTTGATATAAATCCTGGCTTTTAATTGTAGATTTTATTATCTTTTAAACATATGCATGTAGGCGCACACAGAACTGTGTCTTTAACAAGAAAATGGACACAGCATAGACAGGGAAATTTTGAGTCAAGCAGCGTCCACTTGAGCTTTCTCTTACTGGAGTAGTTGGCAAAGTTCCTACTAACTTCAGCAGAATCGTGCTCTGTATCAGTAAATTTCTTTTTTCCATGAATTAGAAATATATCATCTACAGAAAATAATAATGGAACTTATGTTAGATAAATGAATGGCAATATTGAATACCTTCAACTTTTAATTGTTCTATAAAAGGAGTTTATAAAATAAAGGTTTTTCAGACACAGCATATCCTTCACCAGCTATGGTTAGCCATTGTTTGAATAGAAAATTATTATACCTTTTAATTAAGATAAAAAATGCAGTATCATTTTTATGATGTAAGGAGCTGTGTCTACTTTAACACCACTGATTCTAACATTCAAAATTTTAGGAACAAATGGCCTAATGTATGGAACTTCTTACTGGAAAATGTTTTTGTATCAGAATGCAAGCTACAGAAATACATAGCATGCTAGATGATTTACAGCAAAAAAAAAAACTTAGCAATTGCAAGAAAAAAGTGTGTATGTGTTCAAAAGTTAAGATTTGTTATGTGGTAATCTCGCAACATACTACACTTTTAGCTGTAATGAGTGGAAAAGTCTATCAGAGAACAATCAGAATACTTTGCAGAATATTTTTCTAGGCACTTGAAAGCCCCCAAGCATTCCATGGTAAAGCATTATTATTTATATTTTAAAGATGAGAAAAATCTAGTGTTTGTAACTGGTGCAAAGACTGTCCAACTAGTATTCTTGTTCTAATACCAGACCATGACTATCCCCAGCGGCCTTACTCTAAGAAAAGTAATAACTAGCCTGTCATCTTTATCAGGGAGTATAATGACAGGACACGGGGTAACAGCTTCAAACTGAAAGAGGGTAGATTTAGACTGGAAATCAGGAAGAAATACTTTACTGTGAGGGTGGTGAGGCACTGGAACAGGTTTTCCAGGGAGGCTGTGGCTGCCCCATCCCTGGAGGTGTTCAAGGCCAGGCTGGATGGGGCTTTGAGCACCCTGGTCTGGTGGGAGGTGTCCCTGCCCATGGCAGGGGGTTGGAACTAGATGATCTTTAAGGTCCCTTCCAACCCAAACCATTCTGTGTGATTCCATGTGTGATCTTAACCATGCAGTAAGCTCGTCCTAACTTTAACTTGCAACATTTATGGATCAGCCTTAAGGTGGTGAATGGAATCCAGAGTTACCTGCAGTCAATTGCAAAACACCCCTCCTTCCTCCCAGGCTTTTAAAATATGAGCAAAACTTCCCAGATGTATGAGTACTTCTATTGGTTTCTGGATTTTTATGGTATCAAAGATCCTTGCATGACAGATATTACCTGGGAATAAAATGGGATTGCTGGCCAAGAGATGAAAGAGGTGTAGGTGTCTGTTGTCTGTGCCTGTCCATGTAGGTACGTACTATGAAACGTTAGCAATGGCATCACTGAGTTAAACAAGGTGTTGCAAGACCCCAAAGAAACGTAATAGGAATTGGTTGTATCACGGACCTGGAGTAGTGCTCTTACTGGTAATACTTCCAGCTGAGCAAACTATATGGCAGATGAAATATGTATTTCTCTGGTTTATTAACTGTCCCAGAGAAACCAAGCTTTTAGTTATATGAGCAAAGGAAATTTGATACTCAGTTTGACCAGTTTAGATAGTTTAGAGTTTAGATATTAAAATAGAAATGGTTACAGTCGGGGGTTTTTTCTTGAACAAAAAAGGGGGATTATCACATCTAGCTGATTTACTGAAATTTGGCACCTAATCTCCTATGATCACCCCTGCTACCTTCCAAAGTTACAGGCACTTTTTTTTCAACAATAAAACACCTCACTGACTCTCCTAAACCTATCACTGACTCTATCTGTCATGCTACTTCCCTCTTCTCTCCATCATCTCATGATTAGCATATTATACGACTCTTCATCTTCTATGCTGTTCTAAGATATTCTGCAGAAAGTAAAGTTTTCATGATCATAGAAGAGATGTAGCTTCTGTAGCAATTTATTATTCTTCTATGCCTGGATAAAGCTCCAGATCAAGAGACACCTTGGGGAATCTGCTTCTGATCCTTTCCCACCTGGTCCAACAACTGTAATAATCACAGTGACTGAATTCACATGAGACTGTGGGCATAAAGATTTGTGCCAAAACATACATATAGTGTTTTACAAATTAGTTTCTTGGGATTTGCTTTTGTTATTTTGGGAGAGAGATCATCGAGTCCAACCAAACGACTGGCTGCTGACAATGGGCAGAGCAGCCAGCCAGGGTTACCTGCAGAGATTCAAGAGAGCAAACTCATACAGGATGAGAGTGTGAGTAGCTGTCAATAGTTGCTGCCCTCCCAGTAGGTGTCAATAAGCTGCTGCAAAGCTCCACACCAGATTTTCTTTTTCAGAACATAAAGCTGAACAGAGGTCTTCCTCAACCAGCATAAAAGCCAATCCTTTATATAGATGAAATTCAAGAAACTCAAATATTATTTTATTGCTGCTAACCTCTGTGAGATCTGAATCCAGGAGACTAACATTAGTGGAATTGAAAACTGTAGATCGCAATTAACCATTGATTTTGGGCTGACTCACCAGAAAGATCATTAGAATCAGAGTGCTCATTTGCATATCTGATGATTTATATTGCTAACCTTTTCTCAGTTGGCTCATGAACATGCAGCTTCTGTGTTATGATAGACTCTGGTACTTGCAGCAATGAGGTGAGCTTTCTGATTTTTACGTCTGCATCCTTCAAAATTAGTAAGAGCGATTTGATTTTCTCGGGATGAAGGGCAAAGAGCTCCTTTGTTTCCTTTGAGGTGGCCAGGGAAAGACAGGAATGGTATGATTTTTGTGGTTTTTAATTTCCCCTTTTACTCTCCAAGTAAGTGCTGAAAGGTATTTGGTAACTTAGAGTCATCATGTAACAAATTTTACTACTTATCATCACATGATTGAAATAACTTTTTATTTATGTGAAACACGGACTTATTCTAAGGTTGTAAGTTTTATATGTAAAGAGATGAGAAAAGACAGAAATCACCTGGGATTTCTGTCAGTTGTGTAGAAGCATTCTCCAGATTTAAGGGCTTTAAGGCAAAATCACATTTGTAGACATTACATGATGTTGAAACAAATGGGAAACATGAGACTTTAATTATCTCTTACTGCTGCCTTATAGAGCTAGGTGCCCTCTGGTTCCCAAGTAGTTCAGCTTTGCCAATGTTTCAGGGTTTATTGATGTGTTTGTTATTGTAAAAGGTTTTTGAAGATAAACATTAGCTAAACAAATGACTTCTGAGCTTGGGAAAAAGCTCTCTATGTGTAAATGAACCCTAATAGAACCTCTGGTGATTGATGAAAAGCATGAGTACTCTTGGGGCTGCTCCAGTTCTAGAGGTAGTGTGTCACATCTCAGCTTTGGTGTTAACATTAAAGCTATGTTTTCTTTAGAGAAGAGATACATATGTTTGGTGGAACTGGAGGAAGCACAAGTTTTGTTATTATCGAGAGCTATATAAATGTTCCTTAACATTAAACTAAAATTTAACTGACCTCTCTTTCAAGTGCTGTATGTCCCCTGCAGTAAGTAAAGAGCAGTTCAAGTGGAAACACAGTTCCTTATCTGGGGAACTCCTGGGAAGTATCAAAACCAAGTTTATTTTACATATTTGTTTTTATTCCAAGTTGAGTCCTGATATGCAAATAAGCTAAGGTCTAACAACTGCTAACTTAAAAAAAAAAAAGCCATAAGTACATTTCACAAAATGTGTGATGGTAACTCTCAGGGTACTTAAGAACTTGCAGCTGCTGCTCTGAAGACTTTAGCATCCCTGAAGAGAAAGAAATTAATTCTACGTTATGGCCAAATTCTACTTAATGGTCTGGACAAGCCGTGGACAGGCTGTTGTCTTACCTGTCATATAAACCAGCTGTATGTGGTCCTGACAGATTTCAGAGCACTGGGAGCTTACCCCGATCTATGGAAAGTCTGTAATAACACCAAACAGAGCACAAGATAGCTATCCTGCATCTTCGTTTTGCACTTCCACTCCAGCAAGAGTCACACTCTGCCAGCTGAATGATGAAGACGCATGAAGTTACCAGACCACCCCAAGTGCAGGCTCTTGGCAAGTGCCTCGTGGAAGGAGAACTGCCAACCACCCAGCACTAACTAGAAAGGGTCTCTGTGCATGACCTCAGTGGCATAAAGAGGCTCGAGCGAACAGAAATATCTAGTCAGAAAAGAAAGTAGTTGGGGAGAGGCACACAGCTGACTGGAGGAGAACATACGCAGGCAAGCATACAGCTTTGTACTTCCTCTAGAACTAAATGCATAACGTGCCCACAAATTTAGTCAGAGACCTCTGAATGTGACATTAATTCCTTTTTAAAATCGAGTTAATTGATGCAGCTTTATTGTTGGGTGGATTTTAATTGCCTTCTGTTCTACTTCTAGTAATTGCAATCTTTAGTATAATGAAAGACCTCAAAGAAGAAAGACCTTGCTAAATTCCCCTTCTAAAGCTGGTCTGTCCTGAAAGTGATGGTTTTGTTTTTCCTCTTTCCTTATCCAGTTGAAAAAGAAAAAAAAAAAATTGTCATTAATTGAAAACTTACTTTAATAAAAAAGTTTAATAAATAATGTTTTGTAAATAATTCTGAATTATAAACTAATAATTCTTGGGTTTTCTTCTACATTATTGCTATTATTTTAGTTCAAAGCAAATACCAAAAGATTATGCTACTTTAAGAGAATAAGCACGTAGAAAGCTCTTTTGGAAATACTAACGAATTTAATCTGTTTCATTAACACGAAAGGCTTTGGTTTCAAAAAAATTAAAATTTTCTTATAAAGATATTTATTCAGTATTGTAGTGTTGTAATGGGGATATAACTGAGGAAATTTCCTCAGTTATGTATTGCAATGTTTCCCTAATTTCAAACCATCTCAATGATAGTGGATTTTTTTTCTTCTGTAAAAGAAGCCAGTTAACTACTGGGCTATTTTAACTACTACTTATCCAAATTTAAGAAGACTGGAGCATACCTTCTAAATAAAATAAAATGTCTTTTTAAGGTTTCTAGACGATACAGAACATACGCTGATGAGAAATTACATGATGCTTAAAGATTGTTTTCTGTCAGAGCGTTGTTGACCTCAGTTTTCAGGTACAAGATTGCTCTCGTTTAGTGGAATAGGGAGTTCTCTGTCATTCAGTTCATCAGTCCCTCCTCAGTAATTGTATATTGTGTTGATATTGTCTCCTTCCTTTCTTGTCAGAAGCTCAGTAGATTGCTCGTCTTTAGAGGATTTTAGATTTTTGTGTGTTTTGATCGTTTGAGTAGAAAGAAGATGACAGAGATATATTTCAATCAACATAGTTGTTTCTGGTCTTAAAATCAATGATCCTCTTTAAAACCTAAATTTAGCATTCATTTTTATGTTTGTAAGCTTTGGAGGTTAGTTTCTTTTCTGCTCCAAATGTGATATAAAGCTTACAGTTATTTATAATGGGAACATGGATTTTGTCTTGAAGCAAATCATTTCAGTGAAAAACACAAATCTTACTAAACACTGCTTTACACAAAAGAAGTATCCACTAAGGTGAGAATTTATACCGTGATTTTTAATTGCAGGAATAAAGGTGATTACCATACAAACACTTCCAAAAATAAGATAGGGGATTTATTACAGCTTAAGCTCAGCAATTGAGTTGCTCACAATTATTATGAACACTGGATTTTTCCCTTTCTAGTCAAATCCCAGTATGCTAATGTTTGCCCTGGAATTTTTCCTTCACCATGGACAGTGGAAGATACTATCTCCACAGGCAAAATTGTAGAGAAATGCTTGCAAATCAAGATGTATCGGATCATGAGCAAGGAAGTTTCCCCACATGTCTATTCAAATACATACCTGAGAAAAGGCTGGATAACTAACAGCCTTCTGTGATGGAAGGGCTTTGTAGAATATCCATCATGGTTCAATGGCAGCATTGAAAACGTGATTCAGGTAATGCCAAATCCACTTTATTTCTGTAAAAAAAAAAAAAAAAAAAACAAAACATAAAAAAACCTCAAACAGAATAAAATCCAAACCACCACACAGAGGTATTATTCTGGGGAAAAAATATGGATTTCATAGCAATAACATAACAATGCTATGTCTTGTTTGCAAAATTGAAATAAAGACTCGCTCCAATTGGTTTATCAGATACTACAAGAATAAACAGATGTCACTAGATCCTTATTGCAGAAACCGTATGTTACGTGCTCCTCTACAGTACCAACTTTGCTGGTTTATACAAACCTTTGCCATTTGTTGTAGCCCTTTGCAGATGAGTCAGTTGTGTAAGAGGAAAGGCTGAGAGACCTGGGGCTGTTTAGCCTGGAGAAGAGAAGACTGAGAGGGGATCTCATCAATGCTTATCAATAGCTAAAGGGCAGGTGTCAAGAGGATGGTGTCAGGCTCTTCTCAGTGGAGCTGGGTGACAGGACCAGAGGCAACGGGCACAAACTGTGACATCTCAACATGAGGAAAAACGTCTTTACTCTGAGGGTGACATAGCCCTGGCACAGGCTGCCCAGAGAGGTGGTGGAGTCTCCTTCTCCAGAGATATTCCAAACCCACCTGGATGAGTTCCTGTCCAGCCTGCTCTGGGTGAGCCTACTTCTGGCTGGGGGTTGGACTAGATGATCTCTAGAGGTCCCTTCCAACCCTGACCATTCTGTGACAGAGCTCTACATGTTTTGTGAGTGCAAGGAAACAAACAGATAGCTGGTTTAATTTTATTCATAATGGCTTTGTCTGCAAGTTTGGAATCAGTATTAAAAAAAAAAAAAAAACCCAAACAAAACTAAACAGTTTTGTACTCCAGTTAAGGGAGAGCCAAGCTGTGCTCAGGTCAGCCTTGATGTGCCTCGGCATTTTCCAGTGGCCATCTTGCAGCTCAGCATCCCCTCACTGCTGCTCCCACATGCATTCCGTCTTCTTTGCGGATAATGCCTCCACCTTTCACCACCAAGACACTCCACACATCTACTGCCTCTACCACTTCTGATTGGGAAAGCTACGGTGCTAATTTTTTTAGCCCAGCTCAGAGAATGAAATCTGTGGTTTTTTGAGTCTGTAATGGAAGGAAGCTAATTTGAGGAGTGGGGAGGGATTCTTTCTTTCCTCTCTTCATAGTGAAGAACTACATGTGCCCAAAATGAATGGTTCCTGTTCAAAATTATGGGCTTTTTTACATATTTATTTCTCTTTCCTGTCAAAATATTCTTAAAAGCTCAGAAAAAAGTAGATATTTTCACTTTGTTAAAGAAAACTTTTCATTTGTGCAAAAATTTCATATTCAGTTTTGATTTATCAGAGTTTTCTACCATTTTCTTTCTTGCTAGAAGACAACTTTTCCACCTAACTCCTAACGAAATTAAAAGGAAGTGGTTATTTAACCCAGTGTTACTGTTAATCTTTTCTACCTGAGCAAGGCAACTGCAAATTCAAAGAAAAATGTCCACTATAGGATTTTACATGCATATTTACAGTCATGTTTGCAGACATAAAGTTTTTATAGGGAATCAGTTGCAATACAGTAAGGATGCAAACAAAAAATTTCAATATGACGCTTTAAGTAAGATTTTCATAGGTTAAAAATCACATTCTCTAGTTTAAAAGAAAATTCTGAGTATATTTCAGCAATGATCTGATAGGCGAGTCATACCATCTTACCTGTCTGGAAGGATTTCATTTTGGTTTGGTGGGTTTTTTTCTTTCTTTCTTGGTGCTGCTAAGAGCACATACTATTAAAAATACACAGATGAGCCCAAATTTGGGGGCGAGGGGCAATTTGTCAAAATCTGTGGAGGGGGTGTAAAAAGGACGTGTGCCTGCTTTGTCATAACACGTGACCCAATCCTGTGGAAATTGTGAGTCCAGTTGTTTAGTTCTGTGAGGAGAGTGAGAACTAATGTGAAGTTACACTGAACCCATCTGGCCAAGCAGGAAAATCCAGTTTAATTGCTCCATTGCCAGAAATGTTAAATCACTTCCTGGGAATGCAATTCATTTGGAACATATGGAACTCGTTGGAAGGAGGTCTCCAGTGAATTCAAAACTGTACTGGAGATGAGAGCATTTCTCATAAGTAACGATCATGTTTTCCCACTGGGCAGCATGTAAGCGGTATGGGTAGCTGTATTAACAAAAAGCTAAACCAATAGTAGGACTGTCTGAGATCATGTCGAACAAGATTCGTTTGTGGTTTACTTTCTTTTACGTTTTCAATGTATCTTCGTTTAGGATTTTTTTTTTTCCTCAGCTTTTAAGCAACAATAGAGCATTCTGACAGAATTTTTAGTTCACTTTACATCCTGATTCAGCAGAATTACACTCTATTTAAAAAGCAGACGTATTTGAAAGTATCATCCAAAATGTCTCTGTACTTTGTGGTTACAGAGGGTAGGTTTTGGGTGCGTTTCTTGGTTTCGTTAGTTTTTTTTTTTTTTATTCAGGGACCTTATATTTACTATATATTTTAATAAAATAGGGACATTTTGCAATTTTTCTGTAAACTAAGCAAATCTAAACCTTTAACTAAAAATATAATATATATATATATATGAGTTCTCATTAAATCTTAAAGAATTAACAAGCAAGACCTGCTTGTTTATATACATTATTTTTTCATAACTGTTATAATGGATTCAGATTTTTAAGTATGCCATAGCACCATGTTCTGAATCAAACAGTCATGTTTTTTGCAGTCTTTACACTGAGAAGAATATAGATATTCTTTGGAAAAAAAATATGCTTCCTATTCTGTTCTAAAGATTTTACTTCATTAATTTGATGCTACAATAAGGGCTTTTTTAAGAGATAAATTGTTTTACTTTGATTCACATGAATTTGAGAAAATACTTTGTTCTTGGAAAATATCATACTTTTTTCTTGTGCAATTAATCAATAAGACCAAATCAGAGCAAATTAGTTCTTCTAACTATAAAAGCACATGAAGGAAACTGAACCACGTTTTGCTAAAAAAAAGTAGGCTAAGTCTGATAACAGGAAGAAAAGTGAGGCATTAAGAAGAAATCTCTGTGTTTACGTAATGCGCTACAGAGGACCTGGAGTACTGAAAAATGATGGTGATAGGTAGTCACCACTGTACGAGGTCCTTCTAATTATTATAGGAAAACTTACATACTTTGTCGTGCTATCACTTTGAATGTATTTCTCTATCTGAATACTCTAGTAGTATGCTTTTTTCCATGCATCTGACTCGATTTTAGAATTCTTGCTTTCGGTAGACTGTATAATCCACATTGGTCTCTCTAGCAACCATCTTAATGAATTGCTGCAAGAATGCTGTAGGAACATAGGAAGTACTTTTATCTCCAGACCTCACTCTACCTTTAGGTTGTCTGGAACTTAGAGTGCTTCTTCATGCTAGTTAACAAAAGTACTAATTTTGTGACTTGCACATCTGTCCTGAGGCATTATAGTTCTTTGTATTTCCAGCTACAGCTTTTTACCTGGGCTAAAGCCGCTAAACAACTCTAACAACCTTTAGGGGCTAGCATCTAACAAATTTACTAAAAATTTCTCTTTGGTTGCAAATCAAGGTGTTTTAGTGATCATGAATTAGAAATACTGTATATTTCCAGGAAATAACTTGAAGTGACAAATGGCAAGATTAACCATGTTTTAAAATCTGATATGGTGCAAAAAAAAAAAAATGCCTGCTGATATGAATGATGGGCACTGCTTCAGAAGTGTCCATTCAGGCCAAAGGCACTACCACTGACTGACACTGTGGTTATAGGCAGTGTGATTAAAGTCCATTTAAGTCTGCCATAAAGCCACCGGAGAAATTGTCTTCTGTACTTGTCACTCTTCATATCCCCATCGGGTCCTGTAACTGCTCGCTCCCAGTCCACTGCATCACAGCTCTTCACCTTGACCTTACAAACGCTGTCCCCACCACACTGATGTCTCTTTTCCATAACACAGCTCATGAAGGTGCTGACGCTGTTTGTTGCCACACCTACAGTTAGCTCAATGTTGTTTTCTAAGCTTTTCTGAAAGGAAGCCAACACACGTTCTTTGGTTGGTTTGTGGTATTTTTTTCATAGCTAATAAAGCCTAACATTAAAATGTGATAATAACCTGTTCCCATCATTGATACCTTAACTTACATGGCAGTTCTGCATACATTGCATACCCAATACAATTTCTTCTCCAGCCTTTCTTACCTTTACCATATCTGCCCATTCATTGATCCTGTTTATATGTGCCATATCAATTCCATTTTACTATTCATTCAATCTATAACGTTAGGAAAAATGCACTGAGAGAGTCCTTCTGAGAAGTCTGAAAGAAAAGTATAGTATGAAAGACTTTTACATCCATTGAAAAACAAACAAACAAAAAAAAAAAAACCAAAAAAATTTTCCAAGTCCAAAACCAAATACAGTCAATATGAAAACAATTTTGTTGTTTGTCTTTAAAAAGTTATATAGAAAGTAAGAAATTGGGATGTTACAGGACAACATACATTTGAGCCTGTGCCATAACTATATGGAGTCAATGGCAGAACTCTACTTCAGTTCTGCAGAAGAAAGATTTGTCATTTCATCATTTCTGTCTTATCTTCAGACACACAGTTTTTATCATCACTCCTTCAGAATTTTTTAGTAATTTCCCAGTGGAATTTTGTGGGCATGCATTCTAGGATGATTATTCCAAAATATAATCTTTGGAATATCTTATTAACTCCATCTCCTCCCTTCTCTCATAGTCCCTTTTTTTTATTATTTCAATAGTAATTGGTTCATAATTATAAGCCACTTAAATGGGAACTGTATGTTTATCTCCAGAGTGCTTAACTTGTTTCTTTCCAGGGCTTCTGGATACTCATATAATCTACCTTAAGATTTTATAATATTTCCCTAATGTTCTTATTTTTAACAGTGGTATCTTTTGTTGTTTTTTTTTTGTTTTGTTTTTTTGTTTTTGTTTTTGTTTTTTCCAGGCTATGCCAGTTATTTCAGAGAAGGAGAAGGCTGGTGAGTAAATATTTACATGTTTTCTCATTTCCTTGTATTTGTTTTGTGGAATACAATGTTACTTAAGTAGGTGACAAAAGATGGGTTTCAGCTGTGGGGTTTCGAGTGTGTAGGGTCACAGACCTGACAAATGCCTATGTAAAGGTTATTCATTGTTTCCTGAATAGGATATTTTCTCTTTCTGAAAAGAAGTCCAGCTTTCTGTGTGATACTGATAAAGATGTTTGAAATTATCCTACGAAGTACCCAGTTGGATCGCGGCTGCCCCTTACGTGTCAGTCTTCCTCTAGATACTTGCTTGTTACTCAGTGCCAAGATCTATTTTGATTTATTTGATGTGTTGATTAACAGACAAGGATGCGAATGGGTTTGTTGAAGTCAGTGGAATTTGGTGACTCAGTGTGAACTTTACCGTCTGTCTTTAAGTATGGCAGGAAATTTCAGTTAGCTGGAGTATTTCACTGGAGATAATTTTTTCTTGTGGCTAAGTACTCTTGGAATATTGAAAGGTTGGGTTTTTTATTATTTTCTGATATATAGATATATAGATAGATATATATATTCTCTGAACACTATATGTTACTTTGGTATTGGTACATGAAATCTATTAGTGATTGTCTGCTAGACACTGTCAAATGGGTGTATTGTCATGATAAGCACTAGGGGACACTCCACTCCTGGCAGTATAGATCTCTAGAATCTGTTGGTTTCTTTGTAATTTATTTTAATTGGTATTTTGCTACTGTACTTCAAATATAGCTTGAAAAATACCTCAGAATATCCAAATGCTACCTGGCCTTCTGATTTGTGTCTGATTTCTGTTGGTGATATTTCCTTGTGTTATCCTGGTTTGGATTATATCTTTCCTTTTGCTTATTAAGGAAGAGGAACAGGTTAAAAATAGCTTTTGAGAGAAAACCCACAGTGAAACCCACAGTACTGTAGAAGTTATGGAGGTGTCTGGTCAGGATGTTGCTATTTTAGATCTTGAAGTTCACAAATAATTCCAAAACTGTGACCCATAGTTTATAAGGATTTTCTCTATAGATTTCACAGGTGGTATTATTTGGTATCTCTTTTTTGGAGGCAGCTCGTATTTGTCCACATCCTTTAAATTATGTCCAAACATGCAAACTGATCATAACCGGCCTTACTATTTGCAGCTAATTTCAAATTCTTTGTCAAGCAGTCACGCAACAGTATTGGGCTTTGTACATCTTTAGCAATTGTGTACCATACAGGACTAAAAGCTATCTGAAAGTCATTTAAAAAAAACCCAGGGCATAGAGATATAATGACCCCAGTTTTATACTAGAGGAATAGAGCTGCAAGAAGTGTTTGCCATAGGTAACAGCTTGTAAAATCAGAAATAAAGCTCCATGCATACTTCTTCATTGTCAGAACTACCTATCATGTCAGTGTTGATGATGGTATGAAATAAATGTATTTTTGACATACACTTTATAACCTGTACATGTGGATATGAATCTGTCTCTGTCTTCCTCCTTCCTGGCCAGGCTTCAGTGTTATGTTTTTTGTGGACAGCATTATATTTGATATTACAAATATTAGGTGAAACTTCATGCCATGTGGAGTCAGTTTGCTGATATTTCCATGTACGTGAGCACAAGCTAGACTATGATTGGAAATGTGGTTGCCTTTTAATCAGTTTTGGCTTTTATTTAACTCTTTGCGGCTCAGGAGCTCACAAGCTTATGATGTTCTTCTGGAAATATTAAGCATGTGTTTGGGAGATGATTATTTAAATCAGGCCTACTGACTGAAGTCACTTGGTTCTAGAGGCAGTTAGTTTTCAAATGCCATTGGATCTTGGTTCAGACATTCAGGTCTCGTGTTTTGCAATTTAATTGGCATTTGTTTGACCATTGCTGCTTACAGTTGACCAGATAAATGACATTGTATAAGACTCATGAATGACAAAGCCATAAGTTGTGAAAGCCTTTCAAAAAAATTAGCATATTTGCATGTCTGCTTTAAGAGAACAAAACAAATACTAATTTTGATATTTGAACCAACAATTAAACTCTAATTTATATTACTACAAACTAAAATATATTATAAAACATTACAGAACAAAAAGAAGCAGCTGTTTATTTTACTGAAAACACAATGGGAAAAGAGATTCAATAGCATTATATTAAAATGGGATTAAAATGCACTCAAAATGTCTATTCAAACATCTCTTCTTTTGAGAATTTAAAATAATAATTTCTTGTAGCTCCCTCTTTCCTACTTCATACTATTTAGTTTCACTCATGACTGGAATGATAAACACAAGAAAGCAGAAAGGTTGTTATTTCAATACTTCTGGTTCAGAAATTCTATATACACAGATAAAAACCTGTTTCTACAAGACTTTCTATTCTGTAGACTCCAGATATTTTGATACTTTCAAGTGCTTTTCCTATAGGCAACCAAATTTTCAGATCCTTAAATAGACCGAGCTGCTTAAGCAGCTTAGAAATTCACACATTACTGATTATGATTATAGCAGTTATTAATCCTTGAAATTAAATATTTTCTCAATTTTATATATTTTACAACATGCAGTAAATTTTGACTACTTCAAATACAAACGTTCAGATGGTGTACTAAAAAAGAAAACAAACAACAAAAAAAACCCCACTATTTTTAGGTTTAGGCCAAAGCCAAACATAATGTGAAAACATTGCTACTTTTGTCAATTAATAACTCAAGAGTTGCATAACCGTTTTTTACAGTGGAAAGTGCAGTAAAACCTGTGATTGCAGAGTCCCTGTGGCAAAAATCTATAAATGATCAGTGTACTGAGCAGAACATCATTCATGCCTAACTGTGTACGCTATTGCTTCAAGTTGTGTGAATTAGGGCATTGCAAATGGTGTGTTGTAGCATCAGCTATTTCTGAGAAATTAATTTTTTTTTTTAAGAGGCCTCAATATTTCTGGCAATGGTGAAAAAAAAGAAATCTTTCAGAGGAACTTTTTTAAGGTAGAAGTTAAGATCAAGCAACATGCACAGTCAGGGAAAACGATGGCTTAAGCCAAGAGATGACTCAGGACTGGGATTATCGGCACCTAAATCAGGAAAGCAGGCCGGCAGAAGGCTTTTTCAGATGCATCTGTCTTTCTTTTGAGTAATTTAGTTATTACCAAGCCTTTGCTTACCTTGCTGACTACTGTGATTTTTATCCTCGCATTCTGTCTGTGAACTATGAAGAAATATGAGGGATGGAGGGTTCATCTTGCTTGACAATAATGAAGATGTCTGTCAGATTTAGTAGTGTTGGCTTCGCTTATAGTCTAAAAATAATCAACATATGAACCCTTCTATAGTTCATCTATCTATATGTCAGCATTTGGTTTAGTGATGTCCATCACATACTAACTGTAGAGTCAAGACGTCTCCTGACATAAATACCAACATTCAGTGTTGTGTTCACCGCGAGGTTCCTAATTCAGGGCTAACTTCAGTTTCTGGAGCAAACAAGATCAAGATCAACATGACACCTTCAAAACAAAGGTGAAAGTCAATATTAGGAGTATTGCCTAAGTCTCTTTGTGGACCTACTTCATGATTTCCCAATTTATCCTCAAATATTTGTAGGTAATAGTGAACTCTGTTTGTCACTTAGAAACATTGCTACAACAGAGCCAGCAGGAGAGGCAGAGTGAATACCCACATCTGGTCAGGGACTAGCACTGCTTATTTCTCTTGAAGTGATGAAACTATGTGCTATCACATAAACAGGGCAGAAGGTTTAGTCTAGCCCCAAATAAATATTAACACCATTGGTCCGTGATGTTCAGCATTATAATAAATAATTTTTTCTCCTGTGGTATTTTGCTTGAACACACATTTAGAAAAGTTGCTGCTCTAAAAATAAAGTAAGGTTTAAGTCATTGAATACTACATTTTAATTATTAAGTAGAAACTTCGATCAATTAAGATACAGAACACGTGATGAAGTAAAAAAGCAAGTGACATTACGCGTCTGTAGCAGTAAAATTTCTCTAGTAGAATAGTAAGTGAAAATACTTTTAAGAGTTTTCATGATTCTACCAAAAAATATTCCCTCTTGCTTTAAAGACATACTACGGAAAAAGTGCATAACCTCTCTGGGTAAATCTCAGTACTCTCTCTAATATGTTAGAGAGACCTACTTTAGCACAAATAAAAGTGCCAGTTTTGACATGGAGTAGAACAGATTTGATAGCCCACTTCTCATCTATGTTTTGGTGATGAGCAAGCAAGAGGATAAAGTATTAAGCGCAGTCAAAGACAGCAGCCTCATTGCATCTCTGGCCAATGTAAAGTGTTTGAAAGCTCCCCGGTGTTAGTATTACACTATGGGCCAAGCGGTGAACAAGTCTCCTCCCCCCCCTAGATTTCCAGTAAAGATACTATTTGTTAAAGTACAGGCTCAATGTCCTTTGGTGTTAATTCCCCTGGTTGCCTTTGATTCGCAAGGAAGGCAAATACGCAGATGATTAAAGGGACCTTAGCGGCAGGGTATTTCCTCTCACAGACTCCAATTGTCGGTGTCAGGCAACGGAGGACACTTGGTGCTCAGCCCCATGGTGAGATGAGCTGCAGAACAGGAGGCGATGGAGTGATGACAAGGCAGGTCAGGACTGTCTGTGAGAACTCGCAGCGGGAGGACCTTGAAAACCCGGTAGCGACAGGTTCACTGTCATTAAACACGGCACACAAGACCAACTGCTTGGCACACTAGGTAAAGGTCTTTTAATTTCATTTAATTTAACTGCAGCTCTAATCAAAAGGGAAAACCCAAAAATCTCCACTAGATCTTACAAACATGTTCTAGATCCAGAGAAATCCGTTCTTTCTGTGAGCAGGTACCCACTGGCTGCTCTGTTTTCATAAAGTCTTTAAAGGCTCGTCCATACATAACTTATTTGAACCTAGAGAGAAAACACTAAAAAACTGAATCTGACTGGCTACAGCATATCAGCTTCCACGTAAACTGGAGAGAAGTACAAATTAATGGGCATAGTTACTCGTTTTCTGGCTGCTTTACAATATCTCTACCCAGTGTTCCAGAATAAATTGGGAAAAATGAATCATTAATTTTTCTATTTTCTAAGTATTGTACCTGGTCTGAGTAGAACAATCTTATTATTAGTGTTTTTGTGAGACCTTTAGTATGAAGTACCAGTTCCTAGCTAGGTAGTCTTTCTTTTACTATTGGTGTTGCAACA
The DNA here is from genome assembly GCA_013400035.1 of Rynchops niger. Classification (NCBI taxonomy): domain Eukaryota; kingdom Metazoa; phylum Chordata; class Aves; order Charadriiformes; family Laridae; genus Rynchops; species Rynchops niger. The sequence goes on along the minus strand of VXBH01002675.1, from coordinate 1,202,852 downwards.
GTTATAAAACTTGTTTTAGCTGAGTGTTTGCTTTCTAAATAAAAACGTCAGGTGAGCACACGCGCTTCAATTGGTCATACTTAAAAAAAAAAAAAAATAAAAAACAAAACAAACAAAAAAAAAAAAACCAGTTACAGGGACTCTACCAGAATATTCCTGGATATCTGCCCAACACTAACAGATGCTAATAGATATATTTTTCTTCCATTTAATTAATTACTAGAAATGAGGCTTGTGATGCCAACAGATACCGAAAGCTGACATTTTATGCTAAGATTCCTGATGATGTCTAGTTGTTGGGTTTTCTGTATTTTTTTCTTAAATGCAGTAAAATAGCTGATGTCATGATTTTGCGTATTTGATTTTTTTATTGGCTCATTAACTGCACACTACCGTCGTTGTTCTGATTAAATTACTTCACTTTCAAAAGTCACACCATATTCACTGTATGCATGTGGATATAAACACATAAGCTTTAAAATACATGTGCTGTGCGAAGCCAAAGTTTAATTAAAGTGCCGTGACCATTTTCCTTAGGTTTTGGGGGAAACGGTAGATCCTGGGACTGCAGCTTTCCTCTGAAAGTCCTCTGAAAACTGTGTTAAATGCACTGGAAGCAGGATGGCCCCTAAAACTCCTCATAAGTATCTGTTGTACATTACTTTCTCAAGTCTTAAAAAGTGGAGGGTAGGGGCAGGTAGTGTGAATGTGCTCTGAGGGGGGAGCCAGCAGTCCAGAAGGGTGTATACCATGGAAGGAGGACACAAACCTTTAGGTCCTATGCCTGAACAGGAAAACAGGTGTTTTCTGGAAGGCTAAAACAAATTCCATGAAATCATTGCATAATAATAAAGTACATCTGAAGTATCTGAGAACAAACAGAACCTCTTACGGATTGAATTCTTAAACATTTAGCCAGCTTCTGTTTTCTTATTCCACCTACATTAGTGAGTCGTCAGTACGGACCTGCTTTTATACTTCTTTGGAGGAGCTTTTTAAATCAAAATATGCTGCTGTTATCTTCAAAGGCTTTTAATTTTGTTCATTTCTTTAATATAGTCTCATTTATTTTTTATCTTAAAGTACTTAGAGGGAAAAAAAAGCTTAACTGAATTATTTTAGGCCAGTAACAAGGATAAGCCATTATTTTTACGTTGCATTGGTCCATATCATACACTGTAATGCTTTTTTATGTATGATATTTTTCTAGATTCTTTGATTGTGTTAACTGTGGAAACAACTTTAAATATTTCCTCCACAACTATTCAAATGTGGATATTCACTTTAGAGAAAACAAGCAGTGCCTCAGTGCCTTATATTCCCGTGGTCAGCAATTGGATTTTGACTTTTTTTTGTTTTTGCTGTTTTGCTGTCTTTTCCTAAGTTCTGTAATAGAATTACCTTAATATAATCAAGACATTTCCCTGCCAGGAATAAAGATGTATGTAGTGCCAACTGAGTGATTACTGCTGCCAGCCACCATGCTAAATCTTGCAGCTGTCCCTTTTCTGTCCAATCCAATGTGGTTTTAAGGCAATATATACTTTCTTTGTTAAGGCAAGTTATTTCTATCCCAGAAACTATGTGATTAGAAAAGAAGCAAGCATTAGCACTGAAGTTGTTTAAACATATTTTGACATTCATAATATAATTTTCACCACAGATCAATAAGTTGTAAGAATGTCTCTCATAACAGACTTCATCACCTATTGGTGAAATACAGTTTAAAAAAAGGATCATAAAAATCATAGAATCATAGGATGTGTTGGGTTGGAAGGGACCTTTAATGGTGACCTAGTCCAACCCCCCTGCAGTCAGCAGGGACATCTTCAACTAGATCAGGTTGCTCGGAGCCTCACCCAGCCTGTCCTTGAATGTCTCCAGGGATGGGGCCTCCACCACCTCTCTGGGCAACCTGGGCCAGTGTCTCACCACCCTCATTGTAAAGAACTTCTTCCTAATGTCTAATCTAAACCTGTCCTGCTCTAGTTTAAAGCCACTGCCATGGTTACCCATGAGGATAACTCAGGATAAGCCTTTTGAAAGGGTCCTTTGGAGGTCCTTTCTCCAACCTCCTGCTCAAGTAGGACCCAGCCCCGAGGTCAGACAAAATTGGCCTTTATCCAGTCTGGTCTTGAAAACCTCCAAGGACAGAGCCTGTGCAACCTCTGTAGGCTACCTGCTCCGCTGCTGTACTGTCCCCATGGAGGAGACGGTTCTCCTTATATCCAGTATGATCCTTTCTGCTTTCAGTTTATGCCTGTTGTCTCTTGTCATCCGCACCTACACAATGTGAAGAGCTCAGCACCATCGTCTTGTTGCCCTCCCACGAGGTCCTGGGGGAGGTCCTGGGGAGCTGCTGGTAGGACCCCAAAAGCCATGTCCTCAGGCCAAAGAAGTCCTGCAGCCTCAGCTCACAGGCCAAGCCATCCAGACCCTGACCAGCTTGGTGGCCCTCCCCTGGACTTGTTTCCTTTTATCGATGTCTTGTACTGGGAGGATCATGAAACTGGAGTCAGGATTGCAGATGTGGTCTAACAAGCACTGAATAGCGGGGGATAATCCCTCCCCTCCATCTACAGGCCATGCTTTTATTGATACATCCCAGGATGCTGCCAGCTCTCTTTGCTGCCAGGGCACACCGCTGGCTCACGCTCAGCTCGCTGTCTGCCAAGACCCCAGGGCCTTTTCCATAGAGCTGCTCTCCTGCCAGTTTTTTATCATTTATTTATCCACCCTTCCAGACTGCAAAATCCCAACTTACAAACAAAAATATTGTGGGAAACAATGTTTCATGGTTGAGCTCTTCATTGCTAAAGCCAAAAATACAGCAGAAGGCTTATGAATTCCTTACTTTCAGCAAATACAGTTTAGTATTAAATTTTAACTAATTATAATGCAAACACATTTTAGAACACCACCATACAGGCTGTAAACTGATACTCTGTAGATTCTAGTTTACATCATATATTTAATCTTAATCGAGTTGCTTTTCAGTTTGAAGTTAGTTATCAGTTACAAGGTGGTTCGGTAGCACTTATATTTCCCAACCCAAACGGTGATCTGTTATGGTACTGGACACCAGAAACATTCTAAAAGAGGTAGTCCCTGACCAAAAATAGCTTTTAAATCAAAGCGTACATGAAAAAGTTGTTCTTTCTTGCCTTATTTGGGTGTAACAAGAATAACAGAGAATGGTGATAACCAGTTAAGTTATTTCTAGCTTAATTTTGTTCAGACCGAGTTCATGGCAAAGACTTGTGTTGATTCAGATGAAATATAAACTAGATTGCTTGGTCCTAATTGCTACTGACATGTAATCATTAGGCCATGGTTTCCAAAGTAGTGATATGACTGTTGGTTTGGAAATCGGGCGATGGGCTTTCTTTTTCAGTGTCCAGAAACAGAGTCAGCTTCTGGAAAGCGAGGTGGCCAGAGCCAAATCTTAAAATTAAATGTTGGCTACATTGTCATAGCTATTTATGTACCTGAAGATGAAAAACATCGTCTCTGTTGCGACACCTGCTAATTGTACACCGATTCCCAATAGAGGTTACCTGTGGGCAGTAAAATCTGCACATGGCACAGAATTATGAAGGTACCTAGTCATTTCTGGAAAATGTAATAAGCTCTTTATTTCTTTGGGTTCCTAGACACCATTCAAAACATCTGTAAGATCATATTATGTTCCTGTGTTCACATTTGAAAATAGGACTTGGACTGCTAAGTTGTTTCAGAGTTGTTGAACCAAAGAGCTCAATTTTAAATCATCTTTAAGTGCTCTAAGCTTTTCATATTAAAGTGTGGCAAGATAACTTTTCTCTTTTTGCATCTGTTAAAACAGAAGGGTAAGAAATGCTTTCAGTCACAGAGCACCTGGGACATGGGCTTTACTCCAGAAAGCCAGCACAGGAGTTTGTTTTTTATATATTTTAGGTACTTACATGCACACTTTAAACTCCTGTCTTATTAGAATAAGAAGCTTCTTTTCACAAATCCTTAGGGAAAAGAAAGAGCTCTTTGATGTTTGATGAGGAGTCATGCTTATTTACATTCCTCTAAGGACATGCTGAAAACTTAGGTGAGATACCCAAAAGCACACTTTGGATTAGGCACACCTGGAGGCAAAGTGTCTTCCTCATGTGGAGCCGTCCTCGGCAGCACAATGATAGGGCTGTATGTAACCGCAGTGTCACAGGTTGCTCAGACTGTTGGGTTTTTTCTCTTGTTAGAGTTGTTGACTAGTGCTCTGAATGCCTTCTGGTATAGCAAGTGATACTTGAGAGAATTGGTGTTTCTGCTTTTAGTATGTTCAGCCTGAGCAACTAGATCTTTTATTGTCTATAAACTCAAAGATACTAACCATATCTGACAAAAGGTGTCTTTCATTATCTTGAGGACTTTTAAATACCTTGTGGTATCTAGTCATCAAGTTTAGCCGTTGTTGGAAATCGCCTCACCAAATACTCTTGTAAAATTAGGTTGCTTTTGCATGCGTTGGGAAGTGGCAATCAAATCAAATGCTGATTGTCTAGCATATAGTGGATGCCATTCATCTTTAAAATGTGCCAGTGTACGACCATTATATGCAAAGTCAGTCAGTTGCCTCATGCAATTGCTTTATTACAGATTTCAATCTACCTTTGTGTTGATTTTGGCTATTGGTGACATTTTAGGAAAGAATCAGATAACTGCATGACATTGTTGCTTAATTCATAAGTATTACAAAGAAAGAAAGAACTGAAAATGAAGTTTATTGATAGACACAACTGCCAAATGCCTATAAACTATAAATCTGCCAGGAGTTATTCCTGCGGGTAATTATTCCAGTCACATGAGTTTGGACTAAGCTTAGAAGTTTGCTAAATCTAAGTCTAAAATGATTTCCCTGAAAGTTCCTGTGAGTGAATAGCCTCTTTAGTACGATTGGTAGGTGTTAATTTAAAGCCCAATCTACAGTGTATTCAATTCCACCTGCTGCTGTACTTTGGCCTAAAAGAAGAGATATTTGGTAGCTAATTTCAGAGTGATAGCCAGGTATGTCACACGTCAGTAGCTGCCTATAAGCAGAATTGAAAGGCAAAGAGAAAGTAACCAGGGATTTTAATACGTACCAAAATACAGGCTTGAAATTGGAGAAGAACAATCTAAATATCTGTTAAAAGGCAAGGAAGAAAATTAATAAAATGAGCCACTGCTTCCTCCCAGGCAGGCTGTCTAATTTACAGTATCATTCGGGAATCAACATTTCTCCATTTTGCAAGGAGGAAAAGGAAAGACTGAGACTTTTGTCAAGAACTTGTTATCTGTCAATTGACTCACATGGAGCGCTGTTTACAGAACAAAGCCCATGCCTCCACTAGAAAGATTTTGCTCTTGTAGTTACCGTGGGAGGCTCTCAAAGCAGGGATGAAACTCCAAAATGTCTGGAGAGTGCCAAGTACTTATTTTTGTGGTGTGGCTCTTGCGGACTCTTGGAGTGGAGTAACATTTTTTTGTGTCAGCTCAAGTGCGTCTTTGGCAGGGATCTATTTCATGTTCATAACTGACATACCTGCTCTGGCAAAACTTTGAAGTGTATATCAGGTTAATCAATTTTATCAGGTACAACTTCATCATTGTCAGGGCATTTGTGGCTGGAAAATGACTGCGAAGTTGAAAGATATTCATGGGAATAATCTCTAGTTTTCCTAAAATTTCTTTCGCGCTTTTCAGAGGAAGATCTCAGACTAGCATTTGTCAGAAAAATGCCTTTTAGCAGCCATTCAATTAGCTGTTGCAGGATCAGACAATACAAATACGGTGTTTCTGGCACAGAAGTTAGAGTAGGATTCACTGCTGGCTTGGAAGCAGTACTGGCTTTTTCAGTCAGGGATTTAATACCTGCCATTCCTTCCAACAGTAAAAGTGTTTGCCCCCTTATCTCCTTTTTTTTTTTTTGTCTCCCAGTACAATAGTTGTCCATGTTTGATTACTCTGTGTTGATAACCATTTGACGTTTATGTGCAATTACTTGTCTGTTCCTGTAAAAGAATGAGAGGACATCAAATAACAGTGGCAGAGGGAGGCATGTCTCCACACAATCTAGAACTGAACTATGAGGCTCCTTCTCTCAGTATATTGCAGATGCTAAATTTTTATACAGGTTTAGAAAAATGCTAGACAAACTAATGACAGAGGAATTGATTAGTACAAGCCTTCCCTCAAAGAAATTAATGAAAGTCCTATCACTGATTTTTGTAAGATTTACCCAAATCGTAACCCAATGTACCAATTTGAAACTTGCCCAAGATGTCAAATTGGTGTTGCAATATTTCCAGTGGATAAGTCACTATACAAATATTGAATTAGTTTTTAATGTGTCAGAGATGGTATTTTGTGGTAAAAATGCCCTACTATGTACACTGAATACAATTTTATTACGAATGCTTCTTCTGTTTTGTAAGAGGCATGTATTTCCTCCAGGAAATAGTACGAACTACCCATCATCAAATTAAGAATACCATATAGTTTATGCAGCAACAGCAAAAGTCCTCCACGTGTTAGGGAACTTTCTAGCAAAAATTAGAGGGCTCTTAAATTTGCAGAAGTCAATCAATGATCAGAATACAGAAAGCCAAGGCAATTCTTCAGATGAATAAAGAACAAAGAAAAAAAAAAAGTATGAGTGTATCTCATAAGAATATAAAAACACAAACTTGACCAAAGACCCTACTAAAAACTGTAAAGATATAAATACACATATGTTTCAGTTGTAACCAAAACTTAGCATCATTTTGTTTTTAATAAGGCATTGGACACTGAAAAACTAATCAAGAAAGACTCCAACCTAAGGAGTTGCTACACATGTTAACTTTTGCAGTACTTTTCAAAGGCATTTCCAGCAAGGCAATGTATGCCACATTGGACAAACTAAGAGGAATAAGAAACAGACATCTTTTCGTAAAGCAAATTTAGATAAAAATCTTCAGCAAAGTAAATTGCAGTTAGTTATATTAAAAGACTGAGAGATAAGAAATGAGCCAAACTTTTTTTTTTTTTCCTCCCCAGAATAATCATTATAGCTTAAGTCAGCTAAGCTAACTCTACTGATCCATAGAAAGAATTCCACATCTGGAAAATCTTTGCTACATCTGTGTCAGAGTTTCATGCTTTTTGGTGCTTTGTTCACCAGTTCCCATGACTCTAATTTAAGCCTCTCTTATTTTCTTGAGTGCATTCCAGTTTAACTAAAGATGTAGTGATCATCTCATTTCCTCAGATCTGTTATTTAAGCTTCCTTACCTGTTTTCCTTAAATAAAGCAAAATAAACCCTTAAAAATCAAGCAACAAAAAAGACAAAGTGTCTTTGTAGTATTTTGCAGTATGGACAATCGTTTTAATGGACTGAAGTGAGATGGAGAATTTTAATTGTCAAAGATAACAGGCAAGTAAATGCGGTGGTGTTGTAGAGTTCCAGCTGTGTTTAGCAAGCACAAAGCTACTTGGTGAGACACACTCCAGCAGCAAAACTCCCTGTCTGCCACGTTCCATGCAGTAGCAGCGCTGCTTGAAACCTGAATTGTATTGGCCAAACCCATACAGTGCAGACAACCGGAAGAGTTGGCTCCTATAGTCCCTTATGGTTGTTTCCTATATTTTTGCTTACAAGTGCTCTTTCCTTCTCCGTTTAGAAATCTAGCAGACAGATTTAGAAATCCAAACATGAAAAAAAAAAAAAAAAAAACGTACCAATACGAAAGTACCTCCCAAAACTGGTAATTTCCACTCTTGAAAGAGCTCTGGGCTGAGTCACATAGGGTTCTTTCATTTGCACTGTCAGAGGGAGGTAACAGCTAAGTGACAATCGTACTTGGAGTGCGCACATCCAGCAGCTGGCACCAAGGGCCCTCATTCAAGGGCTCAGTCCCAGAGCAGCATCTGTACAAGTAAACTGGGCAGGACATGGGCTCAAGTAGTGACGTGCAGTTACCCTTCTTGTTTAATTATCGTCATGCTTCCTGCTGTAGTTTTGGCCCATGCCATCTGTCACTTTTCTAGACAAGACCCATGAATGCTTCGGGAGACAGCATGGACCAGGGACTGCTTGAAACCAGCAGTAGTAGGAGATTTATGTTTATTCTCATTGTGAGGTCTTGATCAAAAAGATCAATCAGATGAATTCGGTTTTGGCTGCCTTTTTCTACCATCTACTTCGGGTTTAGTCCTTGCTTAGACAATTCAAATATGAATTTATAAGCAAGTTGCTTTCTCAGTGGAAACACCTCTTGCCTCCCAGATAAGGTTTGGGAAGGGGGAAATACCTCTTGTAGCACATGGAAAATATGCCGCAGTGAGAGTTGAGCATAAGGATTTTGAACTACTGCTTTCACCTAACTCTTCCCTCTGCTTTCACTCCTGACAAACTATCTTCAAGGTTTTACTGAAGAGGAGATTATGGAAACTAATTCTTTTGGTTACAGGTGAATTGGGCCTGGTGATTCTGCACTGCTGCCTTTTCATTTTTTAGCTACCACCCAACAGTAATTAGTTCAGGAGGGGGAAAAGGGGGAAAAAAAAAAAAGGCAGTGAGCCACAAAATTAGCTGTCCTGCTGCTCTGTTCTGCATACCTGGAGAGCGGCACGTAAATGACTTCCCGTTGCCTTTATGCTTCCTTGAATTGCAGGGCCAGGTAATCCCTGGCATAACTATAGAAAAGAGGTGTGGCAGTGCCCTGGCAGGCAGTAATGACTGCCCCAGCTTCTCCTCCATGGAGAGCAGCTCTCTGCACCGGAGGTTGCTGCCCCAGAGCTCCCCCTCCTCTGGGACAAGCCTTTGGAATGGGCAGTTATGCCAAGACACGCTCAGTGCTTGCTGCCCATGTATCAGGACCAACCGCGTTTTGGATAGCATGCAGAGTTGTTAGTAGGGTTAAGTGGAAGTCACTGTAGCCATAATTATAGCCTGAATAGCAAATTATTACCTGCATGAGTGCTCACTCTGTCAGCAACCTAACTACAAATGGATGAAACCAGACAAAACTTCACATCTGGGTGACAGAGGATAAAGAAGCTCAGGGGCAGGGCTCCACGTTAATTTGGGAGAAAACCAGCCCTGTTCAACACCCCAGCCCTATTGGCACCGAGCAAGCATTGCCCTTACACACATCCTCGCACAGCAGGAGTCCGGATTTGCTTTTATTCATAATGGACCTTTGAACAACAGATCTCGCCGATAAGGAGCAGCAGATCTCATCGATTTAGTCAAGTGACAGTCAAGGGAACTCAAAGGCATAATACTTTCCTGAGCCTGCAGCAATTAGACTCTTATCCATTAATAAAACAGTCCTTAAAGAAATAAGGTAAGTGTGCTATGCTCTGAGCAATTCTGGTTTATGCTGTAAATAGCTCAAACTTTTGGGGTGTGTTTTTATCATAGAACAAGGATATCCACTTTCTTTATATACTCCTCCTTTAAAAATTTTTAAAGTATTTCCATTTTCAACATTCTAAGGAATTACACAGTCTGTAGCAAGAGAAGCCCTGGTAATTGTGCTAAAAAACCTGACCTGTTAAATATTGGTGTTTACTACTGAATCTCTAATTATTGGAGCAAACAACTGTTGTAAAGCATAGTAAGAATTTAGGTGCAGTGTAATTTAATTCATGCCGTGTTAATGGCCTTCATGTTTCATCAATTAAAAGATGACATTCCTTGATCAACAAAAGGCTAATTTATAGTCACAGACACAAAAACATCCCTACATTTAAGTGGAAAACATGCGTCAACTGACCCTACAGATCTGTAACTGAGGGATAGAACACACTTCTGATGAGCAGTTATCATCAAATCACAATTTTACAAGCTGCCAAAATTTAAATTAAGGATTATTCTTAAAGAATATCAAATAGATTAAGGTAAGAAAACCAAAGAGCCATAATTATGCTCTCCAGTAATGTTATCAATATACCATTATGACTAAGCCATAATTATATCTATAATAACTAATTACAGTTAACAGATTTTGAAGGTGCAATGCATTATTATTTTTTTTTTCTTCATTGCCTGCTCTGGATCTCTTGAGAGAGACACTGCCTGACTTGCAGACTGAAGTCAGTAAATCGCTTCACATCTAACCCTGAGAGGACACACACTACTTTGTAGCTTAGACTGCAGTGCTTCACCTTGAGAGCAGCAGAAACTCACGAAGAAGTGTACCAAACCTTATAGGTCACCGATTCATTTTTTAATGACGCTCCGTTAAATTTCCTGTGCACCCTTCTGATTTTTTCTGAACGTTATAGAACCTTCTGGATTTATATGAGTTATATAATATAATACCTATATATGATATATAATGAGTTCCTATATATGAGTTCCACTAAAATAGGGAATCCATTCCCAATTTCAACAGTGTTTATGAGGGCTGAGCTGGATTCCACTACACCGTGCCCTCCAACTCTGTGCTTCCCTCCAAGCCCTTCTGCCTTCACTGCCCTACACCATACGTCTCCTGAGTGTGTTTACTGGGCTTTCCCAAAGATCTGTAGAGCTTCAGGCATCCAGGTCCAGAGTTGACCCCAACTAGCTTGCCAGACCTCTGGACATGAATTATGACTTCGTTCTAAACAACAGTTTAATTCTTCTAAGGCACCTAATGTTTTTAAGTAAACCAACCAGTTTTGCATAGTATGTGGGGTATTTTTTTAATAATACTCTTTTTTGCTTGATGACACAGCAAACACAAAAATAACAAATCCAGCATTCTTGCCTCAGTTTCCTTGCTTTTGTGTTGTATACTTCTAGCTTAAGTCTGGTCATCTTGAATAGCTTAGGATCTTACTGTAGGTCATGTTATGTCACTTGAATGGGGGAGTCTTTCCAGCTCATTTTCCAGAGCGCTTCTCTATTCACTAGTGCAATTAACAGAAAGCGATGACTCGGTCTATGATAAACTGTCAAACTAAGTTCATCTCTACCATCTTCTGCTAAAGCTTTCTTGACACCTATTCAAGAATTCCTTTCCTTCACAGTTCCTCTTTGATCAGTTTCCATCCCTTCAAGCCTTTTCCTCACGAATAGAAATCTAGTTCCCCCCGTGCTGTTTGTCACGTATTATCTACACCATGAGAGCTGACCAAAAAGCAAAGTTGGAGTCTGAACCAGAGCCTGGAATGAAACTTCCTTATTTAGTAGCACCTACAAGGACTCACAAGCCATGTGCACGTTCCTCTGTGTGCGTATATACCAGCTAACACTTATACTGTTTCTTGTAAAGCGTATGTCTTGGCTCAGAATGATTGTATCCCTTGTCTTCCCTTCTTATATGCTTTTAAGGCATTATTTCATTGTTATTTAAAGTGTTCATTCAACGTATAACCAGGTGACCATGATTAATTATCTCCTATTTCATAAGGAAAAGCTACCCAACTGCAGAACAAAGCAGACTTTCAATGGGAATTGAATACTTTCACCACGTTCTTACTGTGTCTATACTTCATTTTTCTTCTCTTGGCATTACAGCGGTCAGCTGTAGTACACTCAGACACCTGTATGAAATCCACCTACCTGAAATGTTGAGAGAGGGATGTGAATTCCTAAAAGTCATAGGAATTTTTAGCTGTGGGTCTCACTGTGGATTTCTGTTCGAGTGCATGCTGTCAATTTTTAAACATGATTTATAGCCTGGCTTACAGTTCAGGCAATAATTCCTGGGTTTCATTTTGCGTGAATCTGCTATGCTTGCAAAATACCTATCCTTCTTCATGTATTCTGTGGGCCAGCTCGTGATTCACCTTTGCACAGAGAGAATGAAAGTTGTAATTGCCTGAAAGAGAGCTTTGTGTTGACGGTGAGTCACAGTGCTGCTTCCCCAACTGTGTTTCACTGCCTTCTAAGCTCAGGAATTCAAGCGTTTGCTGTAAACTGGATCACTGAAATGATTCACGTTAAGTCTATCTATTTTGTAACCCATGTTGTTTTAGTGAGCTGGTTTTCAGCAAGCTGTGCAAACAGTTGCCCCAGTACTGAATGAGAGAACAGTTTGGTGCAATAAGGGGCAGCAGAGGAGAAGGAAAAAAAAAAAAACAGAAAAACTCTGAAGAAAGAAATGACATATTTCCTGTAGCAGCTTTCTGCTGCTAGTGCCTTAGGACAGGCATAGAGAATTTGGCATAGAAAATGTACTTAAATACTAAGATGCAATCCGAACTGACCTAAAATTAGCACTTGAAGTGGCCACGTAGCCATTCAAAAGCTACTACAACACTTTCTGGTATTTAACAGCAACTATGGACTCCCTTCAGAGATTTGAGACTGTTACAGCTCTCCGTTTGCAGACTAAACATCCCCCCTTCTACCCTTGTGTTTGCTGTGCGTGGTCATGAGGTACGTGTATGAGCTACGTAGCCATCCTCATCTGGACTCCCTTGTGACTTGCCTCAGTTCTGCCGCCTTTTGGGTCTCTCCCACCTGTACAGTGACCATTGCTTCAGTCTCTTACATGTTCCTGCTGGATTGAATGTTCTGTGGATCCTTTATAATTTCCAAAATTGTAACACGTTCACAATGCAAACCATGTCTTTGCATAGACTGTTGATATATAACCATGCTCTAGTCCTTCCTCTTCTTGCTAAGGGCTACTGTTCTTTACAGAGGTCCCCACCATTAACATCTTTTATTTCCTGCCAGGAGAATAAAGATCATGTAACCTCCATGTAGAGAGTGCTCTGCTGGGAACTGTAAAAGCAGCGTGTGTTTACAGTAACACTAGACACCGTTTCAGAACAAGTCAGCATTTTTTGCCCAACAGGAATCCAGCACGTTGGCTCTCAGGCAAGGAGGAGCAGAAGGGACCTAAGGTCAGCGTGTGCTTGCTGCTAGTGCAATGGATTTCATGAACATACATGATTCCAGCTGCCTTCCTACACGCATTTCTCTGAGGGCAGCCTTTTTATTGAAATCCACACAGAGTTCAGTTCTTTGTTTCAAGTTTTAGCTTCATGCTTACCTAGCCTTTTTTGAACTTCCTTGCTGGGTAGATGTTAGGAGTTAACAGCCAGTCTCCCATTATTTTTCCAAGAGAGCTCCTTTATGAGATGATTGTCATTGATAAACTAAATATAGTGTTTTCAAATGTTTGCATGACCCTCTCTGCGTTCCATGCATTCATGGTCTTTACACACCATGCACAACAATGTGAAAGTCACAGGGAGAAAAAGTCCATTTTTGCATAAAATGGTACAGAAACATCTAACCTTCTCACGCATAAGAAATTCTGAAACAGGCATGAAGTTAGATGTGACAATTGAGCAGGGCATTTAAGGAACAACTTTAAGAAATTACAATATCCAGAAAACTGGAGATAACCTAGACTTCCTTGGTAAAATGGAAAATATTTCATTTGGGATATATTTAAGTTTACTTTGTTTTGCCTCTTACAGAGAAAACAATATAACTGCTGAGGATCAAAATCTACAGAGGGTTTGGGAGAGGTATATATTTAATGTTTCCTAGGTAGGTATAAGAACTATATATAGGCCACGTTTCGGTGGGTGATCAGTAGTACTTTACTGATACATTGTAGCAAGGGCATGTGTACAGATGCATATAAAGATCTTAATTTGAAATTAGTGAAAACAATTCTTCTGTAGTCTCCTCACCTCCAAGGCATGTTAAGCTTTAAAAAAGGCTTGATTTCCCTAGGGAAAGACTAATAAAAGTTCTTTAATCTTGTAAGTCCAAAACCTGGGATCTAACTAATGTATCTTTGATCTTAATTAATTTTCAATATCTGTCAAGAACATATCTGAGAGATTTTTTTGAAAGTTTATTCAAAATTCTACATCATTCTTAACCCCAGCTGACAGAATTTATTGTTTACAAATTTGATTTTCCAGATGCTGAACCCTTAAAGTTTTTATGTAGGGGAGGAGGTTTTCAACATCAAATAGCTAGGTTATTATGGCTGAAATGAGGTTAATTAGGTAACTGAATCTAATCCTATTAATTGAAACTCAAAGTTGTCATGACTTTGTAGGGACAGAATCTTTCAAGGCTTTTTTAATACTGAAAGACTTACATTAAAAGTTTTTTTTTTTAATTGCCCCCTTGGATTTCCTTGTGTATTTTCATATGCGGTATAGATTTAAGTTTTGACCTTTTGAGATATATTTCTGTTTTATTTCTGACTTTTATGACTGGTTAGCCAAGCTTAATTTTGTTATCAGTACTCTGACAGCTACTCATTCCACAAGCAACTCCAAATTTCAAACTATCAGTCTAGAATTAGTCTTTTAAGAATACAAAAATAGTAGAAGAGTATACATGCTTGTCGTTCAAGAGTACTACTATTTGTCCTATACCTTATGGTGGAAGTTTTCACTGAACATAAAGAAGTATTTTAATTTTGGTCCACATACTTAATCTTTTTTAGTACTTGACTAAAGGGTAGTATGTTTGGATTGAAAAAAAAAAAAAAAAACAAAAAACCTTACCAACATCCTTGTAAAAATGCCATCCTTTCATATCCTCTTCTAAAGAACTTTAATGTTTCTCTTTAATATGGTTCCTTATGCATAAAGTATCAAAAAGCATCACTGATGTGAAAAAATCTCCTCGTTTTCCTTCAAATGTCACTTGAAGACACACTATACTAGTGCCTTTGGAAAGCTGCCAAAATGAGCAAACAGGGCTGAGATGAATTAGCCCATGAAAAAGCATCCAATAGGTGTCTACTGTTTTCTTTTTCTTTCTTTGGTTTGTGGCGTACAAAAAGCAATGATACCTGTCTTTAGCCTGTAAACACTTTGGGTATGCAAGTACTGAGACTGAGTAGAGTGGGTGCCCTAGCTAGCTGTGTCTACTCTGTGTTCAAATAATGACTGATAAGGGAGGTTAGGTTCTTGGTATGGACTGACATGTGAAGGGCGTATATAGGAGCACGTGTATGAATGTTCTGCATTTTAAGTATTACTTAAATAATGTGTGGATGCGTACATGAATCATTTAGGCTTTAAAAGATTGAGTCATGAAAATGTACGTTTCTCTGTTTCCATCCCTGCTTTAGACTGTACGTTGCCCTTATTTCAGAGCAAACAAGGTGTATTGAGAGTCATGTATGGCCTTATAGGTGAATTAGTTTGCCAATACATTTACCGAGGATATCCGATTCCCCTGTCTTCATGAAACACTGGAATTCCCCCCATATATGGCACATAGGAAGAAAAAGAAATTATATCCTTGTCTGCCAATATAAAATGATGAGCTAAAAGTCCAATGATGATGCTTGAGCATCTTTCATCTGCCAGTAGCTTTGTCATTTCATGGTCTTCAGTCTTCATGTCTTGTGATATGCCATTTCTTCTTCCAGTTTTTAAATAAGGTGAAACTGATCTAAAGACTTCCATGTTCATGACATGAACTTTGTGGACATTCTGTTCTGGATGGAGCCTGGGAGAGACAAGTGAGGCAAATCAGGACCACTGTTATTCTGCCAATGTCATATCAATCATATGAAAGAAGTGACATAACTAGGGCTGGCAAAGCCCCTTTCTATCAGTTCCCAGGGATGAGAGGACCAGCAGGTGCCAAGTAGAAGTGCGCGAATATAACAATTTGTTCAAGCTTGTGATGAATTTGTGTAGAATAGAATCACAGAATCTTCATGGTTGGAAAGAAACTTTAAGATCATCGAGTCCAACCAAACAACCTACAGTCTCTGCCCTTCAGAGCATGCCCTGAAGTGCCACATCTAGATGTTTCTTAAACACCTCTAGGGATGGTGACTCAACCACCTCCCTGGGCAGGCTCTTCCAGGGCCTGACCACTCTTGCAGTAAAGTAATTCCTCCTAATATCTAACCCAAACCTCCCCTGCCGCAGCTTCAGACCATTTCCTCTGGTCCTGTCATTATTCACGTGGGAGAAGAGGCCAACACCCACCTCTCTCCAACCTCCTTTCAGGTAGTTGTAGAGGGCAATGAGGTCTCCCCTCAGCCTCCTCTTCTCCAAGCTAAACATGCCCAGCTCCCTCAGCCTCTCCTCATATGACCTGGTCTCCAGACCCCTCACCAGCCTGGTAGCTCTCCTCTGGACACGCTCCAGCACTTCAATGTCCCTCTTGTACAGAGGGGCCCAGAACTGAACGCAGTACTCGAGGTGAGGCCTCACCTTTGCCGAGAATATATGTGAGGCCTACTCTTTCCCAGAAAATTTTACAGTAGCGCCCTTTAGCATGGCAGAACCACTATATTTCAGCCCTTTATTTGTGACATCTCCAAGCTTCTGCTACTGTCCACCAGGCATAGCTAACCCAGCTCTGCTGAAACACCCTCCATGCCAAGGGTGCATTGGAGGCGTTAATTTGAAGTGGAATTTTCAACATTTTTAAGGGATTTAGACTCACTGCTCCCACTGAATTCTAATAGTCAGAGAATAACCAATGAAAAGGTACCAGAAATGCAAACATGACAAGCTGTTTTTTCAAAGTTTGCAGATGATCAGAATAGTTTTTTGTGTGCACCGGAGTGGCATGAGTTTCAGAAAGAGACTTTTCAACAGAGGAGTTTGATGGAGGCCCTTCCAGCTCTCTCATCAATGCTGTAGATGGACTGTCGGCTGTGATAGTCACAGGCACCTTGACAAGAGCTCTGATATCAGGTTAAATGTATCCTAGATAAGCTCTTCAGAAAACCTTCCAGGAAGAAAGAGATTTGATCTGTAATCTCTCAGCTGAGATCTATTGAGTTGAGCACTCAGGGCACTCCCTAGTGTACATGTGTATTTGACACTTCTTCCAACCTCTCCCATCTCTCTCCCCTCCCCTGGTATTTCCTTTGTCTTCTTTTCTGATATATTTCTGCATGTAACAATCAACCTAAAGGAATACAGAATTGTATTGATAGCTCGTGTATCAGAAGACCAAGTTTCAGTTATAAGGCTGAAGTTTTGATATGACAAATTTTATGTCTGAATAGCAGGTTCTTTTTCAGCGGGAAGGGGCTGAAGGTTATCAAGGGGTTGCATAACTTTCTGAGCAAAGCAAACCTACTTTCATAGAATCATAGAATCATTTAGGTTGGAAAAGACCCTTGGGATCATCGAGTCCAACCATCAACTCCATTCTACAAAGTTCTCCCTTACACCATATCCCTTAACACCACATCTAAATGACTCTTAAACACATTCAGGGATGGTGACTCCACCACCTCCCTGGGCAGCCTATTCATGGTTGATTCTTTCTAAAGCAGGTACGAACTATGATACTGATATATGTTTCCTCTAGTATTAACTTCTGCTCATTTGTCATGTCAAATCTTGCTATCTCAATTTTGATCTTAACTTCTGTGTTTAATTATATACTATATAGAGGACTTGCACCATTGCTGATATATGTATCCTGCTGTTTTACATTTGCACTTTTTTCCCCCTTGATTTTGTACTCACGAATTTTATTTTGTCCTTACATAAGCTCCATAGATTCATTAGTCCTAGTTTGGAGGAAAAACACACAAACACAACACTCTTTTCGATATCAGGTCAGTGTTTTGAAACCTTGTACCGCCTTAAAAACTTCCACTCTTTTCTTGGTGTGCTCACGCTTTAAATACTTGTAGGCTGTTATCATTACTCTCCCCTTGCATTATTAGCTGTCATTTGGCTAAGCAGAACATGTTTTAATCTTTCCTCGTAAATCAAGCTCTCCAGCCCCTTAATCATTTATGTTGCCGTTATCTGAATTCCTTCAAAACTTGTTGACATCTTCGCGGTACTGGAGAGACTAAAACTACATGCTGCATTTGAGAAGGGATTCATTTGTGCCAAACAGAGTATATGTGGTTGTTCTGTATGGGGATATTGGGAATGTAAATAATAGTTGTTTTTTCTATTATATAGGTGAGCAAATTAGTTATTATGATTAAAATGTCAGGAACACTAAAGAAAAACTGTCATACATTTTACCACGCTTCTCAGTCAAACATTTGAGACATATATCCTTTCACCATTACTGCAATACTTTATTTTTAATAAAAATACCTTTAAAATATTACTTTAACCTATCAGTCTCAGATGTCAGCTTTGTCTTCTTGTTTGTTTGCTTCCTCAACTTCTCTGGGGAGTGTTTTATTCCCTTCTTCCAACTACCATATTTTTCCTAGGAATTTCTACACCATCTACTTCTAAATTTAAAATAATTTCTCCATTTTTTAACCAGCTCTTTAATTGTTTCCCTCACCCTTTCTGTTATGAAGCACTTAAAGAAACACTTGTACTTACTTGCCCCTAGAGTACATGAAGATTTGTAAGTAGTTTTTTCCATGTATGTGTTGCTGCTGCTCTTTTAGATATTCACATTTTTTTCAAAGCTCAATTTTGATTATTCCAGAGCTATTAATATATTGCATTGAACCTGAGTGCAAGACCCATATTTCCCATTTTCTTTAAGAACTCTATAAATTCAGTATAGTAATGACTAAATGAAAGAGTGGTCAGGCACTGGAAGAGCCTGCCCAGGGAGGTGGTTGAGTCACCATCCCTAGAGGGGTTTAAGAAATGTCTAGATGTGGCACTTCAGGGCATGCTCTAGTGGCAGAGATTGTAGGTTGCTTGTGGTTTTTTTGGTTTTTGTTTGCTTGTTTGTTTTGGGTTTTTTGGGGGTGGGTTATTTTTTTTTTTTTTTTGGTAGGTGTATTGTTGGACTCAATGATCTCAAAGGTCCTTTCCAACCATGAATATGCTATGATTCTGTGACTTCTCTGGAAACTTTAAGTTCACAGACTATAAACAGAATTTTAGGTTTTCCTATGTAGCTCACCTCATCATCTAAGAATCTTTTTAAAAAAAAATGACTACAGTATTTTCAGACTGAAGAAGACAATCAGATAATCTTAATTTCAGACCTGGTTCATTTGGGAATACCACCATATATCTCTTACTTTTCAAAATAATTACTTGACAGTAAAACAATACTAGGTCAGATACAGAGCTATAGCAAAATACAGGTCAGGGTTTCAGCCCTACAAACACAATCTAAGGTTCACATTTTCACTTTGCTCTCGAGTTTGAGAAATGCAAAGTTTGCTGAACATACAATACTGAAATGTCCTCCTAAAATAAATTAGGGGAACTTGCCAGCCAGTAGCTGGTCTCAAGACCTAAAAGTTGGTCTAAGTAACTGCTGTATTCTATCAGCCCCCTGGTCCCAAAAACATCTTGTCCAAGCTCACGGTTCTTCCCCAGCCAGCCCTCAGTACCAGGGTCATAACCTGACTCAGAGTGAAGATTTTCCACGTGCTGTAGTGATGCTCCAGAGGGCAGATATGCTATGTCAAAAATCAGATGCCAGCAGGAACAACAAAGTGCATGCAGAAGCAATTTTGGCTGATTAGCTGTGAAGTAAATTAAGTAAAGATATGAAGCAATTCGATTCCTAGAATAGCAAACCAGAGTGTCTCATTAAAACCTCATTTAATTGTGTTGCTAACTTCATGGAGTAAATATGAAACATTAATACCTAATAATAACTTTAGCTGGAGTTTTAAATTTCGTTTGTAAGTTTTTAAGGTATGCTGTGTACATTCGTTATTCACAAAGGCTTTATTATGGATAACAGAATGTGTCTTTGAGTTGATATGATGACTGCTTTAATCTTCAGGATAATTATGTCTGACACTCCCCATAAAGCTTTAACTTGCATCTGTGATGCGTTAAGCTTACAAAAGGTGAAATGAAACATTAGATTCTTTATCTCTGAAAGTTTAGGCATTAGAACTTGTAATCAGCAGTTACTGCAAGACTTCAGTGGAAATAACGAACCCCAGAAGAAAGACATCCTACAAAACAGCATGCAACACTTAATGGAGTAACAGTTTTTATTTAAAAAAAAAAAAAATTGTAACTGTAACCAATATCCTGAAAAAAAAAAAATCTGCAGCAGAAAAGACCCCAAGCTTTTCTGTTCAGAGCAAATAGAATTCTTTAACGTGATGTTTATTCCATTCCAATGTTTATTCCATTCCACCAGAGCAGTAGCTGAGAAAAGTTCTCACTAGCTATGTAATAGCTGAATTTTAGTTGCCAGATGGAGGCATGCAATTAAAACTCTAGTAGATAAGAGATACACTTGCTCTCTCCTTGCATCTCTCCCCCTGTTCCTGCCTCTGCTTCACAAAGCTGTGTATACAAACCTCCCTCCCTGCCCCAGCATAACTTGCTCATTCCTTACTACATTTGATGAGGGACCGACCATCTTCCACCCTTTTGTGAAATGAAGCAATGGGATCAGGAAAAGCCCAGGTGAGATGGGTTCTCCTATTCATGCAGCCTTCTGGGCTGCTGGCCACTAATGTCCAATGCTGCTGAACTGCTGGAAAATAGTTTCTCAGAGGCTTGTCAGTGGCTACAGCAAATGGATTTTTAGAGAGATGAAAAAAGGAATATGTCTATAAAAGAGCAAATTCCCATACCAAATCATAACTGAGTACTTAAGAACAACTTGTTAGAATTTTTCAACATCAGGAGAATAACATATCCTTTCATTCATTTTCCTCAATGAGCTGGAATTTAAAATGAACACAGAAATAAAGCACCTCGAAGACGTTATGTCACAGACAGCTCCAGGGGAAATGGTTAAAGGATGGCAGATACCAGAAACTGAAACCAGGAGTCTGAGGAAGTTAGGCGTTGTTAAAAATAAATCCCCAATCTAACTATGGAAATAAACATTTGCACAAAAATGGAGCAAGGATAAGTTATCATTCACAAACTGTCCAGCAGTGCTTTAATTGAAATCTTGAAATCTATTCAATCTTGGAACAGGGTCTGTTCCAATACCTATCCAAAAGTTCAGATTGTTTGGATCCTACTTCCTATGTCATTGCTTCCTATGAAAATTACAATTTTTCTCCTGTTTTCTCTGCCACAAACCAGCGATTCAGGCAGGGTTACATCCCACTTGTCTTCACCATGACAAACAATCCTTCTGTAGGGATTGCGTTTCACAGTGCTGCAATGGCAGCAGCAGGGATGAGAAGGGAGGAGGATGGCACAGCCTCTTTACATCGCTTAATAAAACACACATTACACGGGGCAGTACTAATGAAGACAATTTACGTGAGCCCCTTGAACCTCACTAGATCTTCTCAGGAATGAGTTTTTGCCATTTTACCTTGTAAGCACTGGGACTTTTTCTTTGGTTTAAGATTTCTTGCAGCTCTTTGATGTCTCTGTTCAGAATGATCTGTCTGTACTCTGAATTGGCTCCCCGCTCACCCTCTGACTTAGATGAGTCCGGCTCGCATCACGCTCCCCACAGTCCCGTTCTGCTCGCTGCTCGGTACACAGACACCAGCCAGCCCCCGCTAGGTTATTTTAAACTCATGTTTTACAAGAAAATTAGTTTTATTCACAATGAATGTCCATGTTGGTCTTTGCAGACAAACTCAAAGACTTTGTTGCTTTAACGTCTTATTTATAATGTGCCTTTTTGTAAAAGGGACGTCTAAAGAGGATGACCTTTAACCCAAGGAACTCCCTATCTTAGTATGACAGGGTAGACATGAACAGGAGAGAGGGAAAGAGAGAGTGGGAGAGAGAGAAAACAAAAGACAAGGAAGGAAAATTGTTAATTATGAAACAATATTTTAGAGACAGAGTTTGAATAGGGAGTAATGATAGGGGACTGTTTGTTTGGGAAGTGTTGGGCTGTTTGGCTTCTTTTATATTGGTGGGATCAGCAATTTTCTATTATTGCAGTTTCGCATGGAGCCACATTTGCATTTCCACTGGAATGAAAGAAGTACCTTAGGCAATGTATCTTATTCGGTGACATTTTATTCATCCTGCCCTAATCCCACTGACAGGACCACTCAAGGTGTAATGTATTCCTCAGCTGACAAAAGGATATCTCAGTATGGGCTATTTTCATGTCAGGTCACTGTGAAGGAAGAAGAAACAGTGCTGTTTAATACTATTTTGCTGTGGTTAAGCATAACAGATGGCTAATGATAAAAACTAATCCCAGTTCACAGCCTATTGCCATCAACTATTCTGTATGAAAGAGATATAACTGACAAAATTCTCCAGGTCACGTTAGCTATTTGGAAGTGTTTGGACACCCCCATAGATTAATACTTTCATAAACTTCTCTAGGCAGGTGCCTCACATATGGCTAAACAGAACGAAGCATTAACACTTCCTTTCTCATTTGAATTTCTAACTATGGCACCAGCGTTCACTAATGTCCCATTTTTTCTCATTAACATGCAGTATTTCAGAAGACAGTTGGCAGCAGGGGCAAGACGGGATTTTCTAATAATGTAAGGATAGTTTATAACCAGTTACATTAAAAACCAGCTTAATCAAGAACAACATGCAACTGGAACTGGAAATATATCTTCTTTCATGTTATACAGTTACTACTTATTATTTTGGATTTGTGGCTGTGATTAGAAACGTTTTCTGCTTTCCTCTGTTGGTTTATTTATTATTGTTGGAGCACACAGTGATAGCGAGACAGCAGTTCAGAAACAGCCAGATAAGCTTACACTTTGAAGCGCACAGAACTCCAATTAAGCTATGGGGCTATTTGCAAAGCAGGGCCGTAATCACACCATGAAGTTTGCTAAGTGTTGTTAGTATTTATTTGGGATCATGTTTAATTTGAAAATTTGAAATTTTAATAGAAGACTACCGGGTTTACATAAACCCATTTGCATGTATTTATCACATGACAGAAGGCAATTAAGGTAGATATTTTGACAAGATCTTCTCAGTGTTTCACTGAAAAAAAAGTCTTCGATGTTTAGGCATTGAAAAGTCCATGAAAGCAACAACAGTCATTGTGGTCTCCGTCACGGACAGCTACTAGGAAAGGTGGATTTTGTGCATTTTCTTTCCAAATACTTAAACACGTTTCTTCTTCAAAAATCCAGGTCTGGGCCACGGCATGAGGGTATAAAGCCTATACATCTTATAAAAGCAGTATGCAGAGAGGCAATGGCTGTCACCTGGAGAGCGGAGGATTGTTCTTGGGGCTTCCCTACACTTCTGCTACCATGGGGAAGCAGACAGTGCACTCTTCCCATCCATGGAAAGAGCTCAGAAAACTTTCTCTGTCTGCTGCATGGCCTACTATCTCTTCTCCAGATTGCATCCATTTAGCTCCTAGGCTGTTCAAAGGTTCTACAGGGTGTTGACATGTGTCACAGGGCACTTTTCTGAGAGCAAAATACAACAGGTTTTCCCTGTATAGAAACACGTTGGAATACTTCCAACCTGTTCCACACTTTCTTCCTTCAGTGACCCTCATTTTTACTTCCTTTTGTCTGTACCTCACTATGACACTTGACACAAAAAATAATCCTAATATTCTCCCTCAGTACCGTGTAAATAGGAGGCTGAAACATGGGAAGAGAGAATAGTCTTCCTCACTATAAACCCAACCCTGCCTGCCTTCCAAGTAGGGAGGGCTGGGCTTCCATAACGTGCTGACTTTTGCTCGTAGTGCAAGAAATTAGAAAAATAATGTCCTTCTGAATTTTTTCTTCTCAATTTGGAACAAAAAGGCAAAACTTGTCATGGAAGGATTTTTCCATTAAAGTGTCTCTTTGGAAATACCAGAGCGTTATATACCCATCCCCTTTCCTTCCACGACGGGAAGGAGGCAATGATGATGACAGAGAGTGGCTGCCACTGTAAGGTCAAGTCTTTCTACCTGGAGCCTGCTCCCTAAAGAGGCATGGGGACAGCTAAGCGCTGGAAAGTAGTCCATGGGACAGCAAAATTGCCCCAGACACTTATGTGCTGAATGAAACTTCTGAATGTTTTTACCTCTATCTGATTGATGAATGGAGATTTTTTTAAAAATCAAATCAAATTGAATAAAGACGTGGCTTTGTCATATCGAGAATTTTGTTGAGATTTGTCAAGCTTCTATTGAAACTTCTCTCTTTCAACAAAGTACATTTTATTTGCATGTCTTTCCATAGGAATTTCTGTAAATCCTTTAGGTCTGCTCTGATTGGAGGGTGCTTCTTGTCTAAAGATCTGATATGCATCATATCTCTCTGATACTGCAGATGTTGCAGTAACAGATATTTTTTTTTTTGGAGAGCAACACATGTCAAAGTCAAAATTCAAAGGGCTTCTTTCTCAGTGTGGTCTCCTAGATAGCATTTGGAGACATCTGCTGAGAGATGAAACAATGACACATGCTATGTGCCCATCAGGCGTTTTTTATTAAGACCTAAAAATTTCATTCTGAATCACTCCTTTGTTTTGTGATACGTTTGGAGAGTTATGGCGTTACCATTCTGCTTCTGTAACAAGGGGAAAGACGGTTGCATGCATGAGACCAGGCAAGCTGCATAGACCACCCAAGAGAGAGGGTCTGAATTTGCCATGCTATTTGTCGCAGCCTGGACGGAAGTCACAGCAAAGCTCAAACTGGCAGCACGGTTAAAAAAATGATGGGTCTCTGCTTGGCTATGCATATTTTGGATGCATACATCCTTCCAGACTCAAGGGGCCAGAATCACATAGATGTACCAGAGATAAACACAAGAATTTGCACATTTGTAAACACTCAGAAGGGAAGTTGATGCCTTTTGAGCAAGCCTGAAGAGAGTGAGGCTTGCATGACTGTTTACTTCCAAGGATCTGGATGTTGCCAGAACTAAAAATGAGATCACCATTCCCGTCCTTCCTACTACCTGACGCATTCTGCCTGCTGTTTGCCTTAAAGAGGAAAAAGGATCTTAAATGTTATCTTTGCAGGCTGAAGTATGGACAGATCCACTAAAAGATAGAAAACAGATATGTTTGGCAAGCTTAGATCCTTCCGCTTGAAATGCTGAGGAGTGGTAAGGTTATAAGGAATTAGCCTCTGCCTTCTGCCTTTGGCTGGTTTAGGAACGATGTGTTTAAGAATGCTGAGCGGCACTTTACAAGTAAGGACATCCAGCCCGGAGAGGGAGATTGGAGAGGCACAGCTTTGCTGGTGTTAACAAGACATTTCTAAAAATATTTCTGAAAGGAGAAGTGGGAGAAGTCAGTGGCTGCAGTCCGGAGGCAGCTAGCGCTGGGTAACAGGGAGGACGCCGTCCCGGGAGCAGCGACGGTGGGGCCCATCGTGGCTGGTGGGAGCGTGGGGAGGGCAGGGCTCAGCCCAGCTCCCAGACGGCTGGGAGGGCAGGTAGGGATCTGGCCCCTATAAATATTTGCCTCTGGAATTCCACACAGACTTTTCCCTGGGCATGCATGCTGCTCTGCACGTGTGCGCGGCCGCCTCTTTCCTGAGGGTGTATTGTCACCTTTCTCCCCAAACGCTGGCGGCTGCATTCCTCGCTTGTCAGCAACAGACCCCTCTCCTTCAGATTCCTGTCATATTATTTTTAGTCCAGCACACATCTTTGTTGACCCATCCAGTCTACCTTTTGACCATAACTATTTCTTTGGGCTTTTTTCATCTCAGCCAATGAACAGGAAATAGTGAATAAAAAAAAATAAATTTGGAAGATAGCTGGCATATTGACTGTGCTGTGACTGTGATCACCATGAGTACTATTAAAATACAGAACCTGTGTCTGCTTCCCTAAGTTTCCAGATACAGTGAAGCCAAGACATAGAGCCATATCATAAATTTTACCTAGATGCTGGTTGGGGGTCAGGACTTTGCTTATTTTTGCATGCATTTTGGTGTAGTACCTGTATACAGCTAACAGAATTGTAGATGGAACATACGAAAGGGTGCATAGGCCATTTCCCAGCTAAGGGAAGATATTTGTTTTCAGGAGATTTTCCAGTACATTTTCAAATAGAGCAGTGAAACGTTTTGCCATTTTCTTTGAAAACATTTTCTTTGCCAGTTCGTAAATCTCACCATTAAAACCTTTTTCCTTTAATCTCATTCCCAGTGCTCCAGTTTAACTGTTTGGTTTAACAGTTTTCCCCAGAAATTAATCTATTACATCCATGTTGACCAACATCAGAGATTCACCAGCTGAGGTCTGTACAAGAGTACTTGACACCAGTGGCATCCTCTCCCAGTTCAGACTGTGACAATGAGTTTACCAGAGTAACGGGGAAAGCTTTTCCAAACCTACTATCTAAAGGTAACTGCAGGTGTGTGATTCAGGCAGATCATAGAACAGTTAGAGTTGGAAGGGAACTTGAAGATCATCTAGTCCCAACCCCCCTGCCATAGGCAGTGACACCTCCCATCCGGCCAAGTTGCTCAAAGCCCCATCCAGCCTGGCCTTGAACACCTCCAGGGATGGGGCAGCCACAGCTTCCCTGGGCAGCCTGTTCCAGTGCCTCACCACCCTCAGAGTGAAGAATTTCTTCCTGATATCCAATTTAGATCTATCCTCTTCCAGTTTGAAGCTGTTACCTCTCATCCCATCACTACATGCCCCTGTAAAAAGTCCCTCCACATCTTTCCTGTAGCCCCTTTATGTACAGGAAGGCCGCTATAAGGTCTCCTCAGAGCCTTCTCTTCTCCAGGCTGAACAACCCCAACTCCCTCAGCCTGTCCTCACAGCAGAGGTGCTCCAGCCCTTCGATCATCTTCGTGGCCCTCCTCTGGACTCACTCCAACAGGTCCATGTCCTTCCGGTGCTGAGGGCTCCAGAGCTGGACACAGTACTCCAGGTGGGGTCTCACCAGACCAGAGCAGAGGGGCAGAATCCCCTCCCTCGCCCTGCTGGCCACACTGCTTTTGATGCAGCCCAGGATATGGTTGGCTTTCTGGGCTGCAAGTGCTCATTGCTGGCTCATGTTGAGCTCCTCATCCCCTTGCAGTAACATTTCTCCAAACACAGAGCCATGTCTGGGAAAGCAGGAGGATCTTGCCTGAGATTCAGTGTAGGGCTCTCAACAGGAGCATCAGATAACAGCACCATGGCTATGGCATCTCGGCAGCTTTCCCCTAAATACACGGGTGTTTCCCAGCACAGAACAAGAAGCCACTGCTGGTGTCCCAGCAAATTGGGTTTTGTGGATACCTTTTCAGCATCTTTTGGGTATTGAGATGTCCAGGCCAAAACTGAGTGCATTGTTCCACAAGAGGTGTTATTTAAACAGTGCAACACTGGAGACTGAAACACAGCTCCGCTCTGAGGCCTCCTTTTAACATATTTTAAAAATCATTTCATACTTTCATATTGCATAGCAAACTCTTAGCTCATTTTATGACTATAGTGAATGTTGTGCATCTCAGATTTCCTTCTTTGATTGTATATATTTGCTTTTAACTGTCTTCCCCGCTAGATCTCTCAGTCTACACTTTTCTAAAATTAATGTCCTTTTATTTCCTAGCCATATTTCTAGCCAGTCTATACTTGTTTTTCTGTCCATGGTCCATTAAGAATTTTCTGACATTTAATTAAATTCTTTACACAATCTTGCTTAGATCATCCATTTATACATGAAGTAGCATCAGACAAGCAGACTCCCTTAGCCATCTTCCTCTGATACGTTACAGTTTATCTTTACTCCTTTGCTCTTTGTTGGGTCATTCTGGCATTTTCCAGCCCATTTTGTTCAACTGGTCACACCGACTGCTTGAAATGTTTTGAGCTGTGACATGTCTACACGAGTAGCAAACCCCACAATAACTCTCAAAGACTTAAAGCCTGATCAGCAATATATATATTGCTCTTTCCATTTTTAAACTTTAAAAAGTTAAAATGAATAATGGCAGGCATGGTTCTACTGACATTTTAGCCTGGACCTGGCGTACACTTTTGAAAAGGATCTCCCAACACCCCCGTTTGGTTGATATCTCCAAGCAGTCTTGGAGCACGTGAGCTGAATGGCTTTCAGATTAAACCCAGCCAGAAGACGTGCCCTAGCAGTGATGTCCAGCGGGTGGTGAGGATTCATTCAGTTCATGAGACCCAGGCAGACCTAGTTCAAAGTAACCCCACCCTGAGATGTGTCAGACCCTTGGTACCATTTATTTTGCTGTACAAATCTAGTCTTTCTGCCACTCTACCGTTATGTTGTTGGTAATGTAGACATAGCCACCGGTAGTAGAAGTCTGCTGAGACTGCCTTCTCTTTCATTACGTTCTGTTCTACTTTGACAGTGGTACTCAGCTGAAATATGGAAGTATACACATTCAGTTCCAGATTTAGCTATTGGTTACTGCATCCTCATTTAAAAATGAGCTAGTGCTCTTCTGAGCTGGTCACTAATAGAAACAACAAGAAAAGATGTCACATGAACAGTCTGTACGTGTTTCAAAATAGGTAGATAGATTACGCTCTACTCATCCTGTCAGCATTTGCCTACGTAAGCATTGTCACTTGCTCTACAAGGAAATTTTGCCATAATAATAATAATTTAAAAAACAAAACAAAACAAATACACATTTCAAGAGTGTGTAATCATATTAAATTTCTCTAGAGTTGGCTGCTTCTTTCGCCATCCGGCCTCAAAAAGTAGGAGGGCTGTGATGAGGAAAGCAATCGCAAACTCTAGAGATGCCTTGCTGCTGTTGCTTTTGTTCAAAGACATACACAGGACATTAGTGTTTGCAGATGCTCTATAAAGATAAAAGACAAAGGCCTAGATGGGAAGGAATTATGATCTGCATTAAATAGGTGGTGAGCCAATCCTTCTCTCAGTTACAGTATTGCAAATCCCATAAATTTCTTTTCATTATCGGAATGAGATCATGATTTGTCTTATAGGAAATGAGGACTAGAGAAAACGAAGGGAACTTAGAAGGCACCGGAAAAAAGTTAAAACAAATAAGAAAGCGTGAAATAAATTATCTGGTATAGAATGAAAAGAAAAACTGTTTTGTTCTTAGGAAGGAGTTCAAAGGGAGTAGAAATCCACAGGCTGAAACTTGCGATTTTGTAATTTGATCTGTGTGTGCCAACCTTGTGAGAAGTTAATCAATCAGGTTTAATGATAACATAATACGTCTAAAGTCAGATACAGTGGTATCTGACTTTAACGGCTGTAGTTGCTGTAAAAACGAAGGACTCCACCTTGAATTAACATGAAGACAACTTTATTCAACTGTTCTTGCTTTCCCTGATAACAAAGGGCATTAGGTTTTTAGGCTGGGATCTCTCACCTTTTCACACATTTCCATACATAATATTAGGAAGGGGAAAAAGAGTTTCAGCTGCCCCTTTATTCCTCCCTCCCTCCCTTCCTCCCTCAGGGAAGCCATGGGACACAGCAATCAATTAAAAAGGTCAAAATAAGCAAGGTCAAATGGCTTCATTTACTCTGACTATTAATCTCAGTTACATGCATAAACTTTTTACATATGGGACCTTATCTTTCCATTCAGCAGAGATGTGGAGGCCCAGTTCCCTCTCCTTTTTTCTCCTCTCCCCTTTTCCTTTCAATTTTGTATTTCTTCAATGCATTGGCATGAAGTGAAGGGAACTCAGAATCAGGCGCTATTCTGTGCCACAGATAGGGTGATATGCAAGAAAAATATGGTAACGAAATATAAAACTTGAACTGCAGATACTTAAAATTACTTTATCTCTTTTCTGCTTCTTACCTTTTCCATGTCAAAACATGAAAGATTACCTGAAATATCAGTTAAGCAGGGAAATATTATCCTAATAAATGAGCACGCAAGTATGTGCCCAGTAAGTTATTTGATTAAACAGGAAGCTAGAATCCTATAGATATCCACAAATAAAGCCCCAAATCTAAATGACTGTATCGTTAGCTCATTTGTAAACTGTTCCAGATGTAAGATTCTGGCAGCTTTCCAGTAGGCTGGCTGCAGTCTGAGCTTTCCTGCATCCGCAGTGAGAACTGCAATGCCTGACTCTTCAAGGAAAAGCTCCACAAGGCTGACGACAAATTACATAAAGTAACAACCTGCCTGCCTGGCGACAAGAAATTCAGGCAGGTCCCCGGGGGGAAAGAATGCCCTTTTTCCTGGGGCCGAGCTGCAGCCGTTCGTCTCTGGATGTGTGATCGATCTGCATTATGCATCACCCGGTGAAAGCCCCTCTGAGGAGATCGTTCAGTGATCACATCAGGGACTCCACCGCGAGAGCCTTGGATGTTATCTGGAAAAACACGAGAGACAGACGATTGGCAGGTGAGGAGGACATTACATTGACCGTATTTTAAGATTGGTAAGGGACCTTAATAATGGCAATTAGTGGTGTCATTTGCATAACGTATCGATGTCGCCTCTAAGTATTTCCCCAGCTTTTTGTTTCTGTGTCGTGATACTTCGGTGCTGTGCCTACGGTGGGACTGTATGTGCCCCTCTAACGAGAGGAGATAAACATCAGCTACGAGAGAAGGAGCGGTGAATTTTGGTGTGATATTACGGTGCTGCAAACTCCTCAGCCTGAAGAGTGCTGAAGCATTTTATTTTGCTGTTAGGTCAGAGGCTTCAGTGAGTTGCGTTACGGGGTGTTTTGCAGCCAAGGAGTGTGTCAGTTGGAATATCTGGGCTGTGCACTGAGCGATTACTGGTATTTCCTCTGGCAAGGATTTCAGTGCTGTGAGCTCCAAGTGAGCGTCAGGTATGCCAGAGCTAAGCTTCTGACATATAAATTACCAACCAACTATATGGCTGCAGTTCACATTTTTATTTTGACTTGCAAAGACTCAAAAACCCGAGGCAAGCCATAATAGAGGGCTGGAGGAGGAGATAATTTAACTTGCTTTATTTTCCTCTGCTGTTATTGTCTCCCTGTTAGATTGAATGTTTCTCATTCACCCCGCTGGGGCTGTTACTTTTATTATTGCGGCGTTTGGAGGTTTCAGGCAAGGCAGCAGAAACGCACCATGGGCGTGACCTGCCGGAGGCATCACTTGGNAGGGAAGGGAAGGAGAAATGGGAATAATGATAAGATCACGGATGAGATGACCAAGAGGCACACCGCGTGGCTCACTAATGTAAACTGAAGTTTTTACATCATTCTCCCGCACTAGTGTTTGGGAGAAATAAGAGCAGCTAAGTGCGTAACAGACATTTGTGATGGCGTGCTGATTCCGGAACTGATTACATCAGGTTATCTGGCACCGAGAGACCATGGCCTATAAAGAAACACAGGGGCAGAAACATGCTTTAAATTAGAGCAACTCGTAAAAACCTTGTTCTGCCCACTGTTAGGGGCTGGATAAATTCTGTGCCTGTTCCCACAGGTGGCAGAGAACAGTGAGTTTCCTGGGCAGAGGACCTCAGCTTTACCACTGTTGTACAGTAAAGCCCCACGGTCACAGGAGATGGGGACATTGCAGTCACTCTAGTGCTCAGCAGTTAGTCACAAACATGGCAGTGCTGTGGAAGTGATGTACATTAACCTCTCTTCCATGGCAAACGCAACTGGGCGGATAGTCCATTTCACCTCTCCAAAGTGCATTAGAAAACTGAACCTCTTTGGTAGCTTTAAGACTGCAGGGCATGGAGCAGCGGTCACAGCGCAGGTCCTGATGTTTGGGACCTTGCTGAAACTCCACTGGAAGGAGCACCGAGACGAAAGAAATTCTGAGTAAAACGGCAAGGACGTTACACAAATCTATAAAAGGGAAGATGGTGGGGCCAAGTCAGCCTTTGTTTAATCTGCGTGTTGCCTGGTCAGCTGGACACTTGTTTACCCTGGCATTCGTTTCCATTCCACCTGCTAGAGATGTTTATGTGAATGCTTTGAAGTAAGCTTTTTAATTTATACTTAAGTTCAGAATGGCATTTGCATCAACAGGCTCCAAGCACCCCTGGCCTGTGTCCACGTCAGACAACTTCTACCAACTGTCTTCTATAAAACTCTTTTCCTCTCGTCAGTTCCCATAGGAAAGCGTACAATGGCATGTAATTTATACCTTCTGTATGTGACCTACATATGAAAATATGCAGGTTTTATCAGGATACGAAAAGGCCTTGATAAACGTGTATATTTAACCTTACATATGATTGTCAAATATCTGTGGGATAGACAACTGCTAATTATATTTCTTGAGACCCTGACACATTCTTAGAAACGAGGAGTGAACGTGAACCCTTTAGCCTCTTTAGCTGCGCTGATAAGGGTCGGCATGTTTTTATTCTACTTGGCAGATGGTTATGAGCCGTCACAGTTTTTTATCAATACAAGGCTTAGATGTTGGAGGACCCTTAAAAGCAGTGACAGTTCCATTTTCCAGGCTGTGCTGGTGATGTAGGCTTGTCAGTCGGCTAGTGTATTTGGGCTGCTGTCAGTCAGAAAGTCAGAAAATCGTCTGGCTGAACCACCAATAAGCAGTGGAATATGGAGTAGAGATATCAGGGTGTATTTCTGAAAATACGTCTTGAATAACAAGAGGTTCAGGAAGAGAAACAAAACAGCAACAAGTTGCGTTGCTGTTCTGTTTGTTCTCCGGAATATCAGCAGTTTAAACTGCTGACTGCCGAAAAAAGGGTCATGACACTGAAATGAGAAATCCACTTAGATCAGCAGTTTGTGTTATCAGGACACACCTTTAAAAAAGCACACGATATTTGCAAAAGAAAGAAGAAAATGTGAAATATGCATTCTTTGTGGCGTATGCAAGGAAAAGTAATCAAAAAATGTTTTGCCTTTAAAAAAACCTGCTAGCCTGCACACAGAAATAGCGAATCATGCAATATAATCTGAGATGATCATCAAGCAGGCGGTACTATCTACCTCCTATAAATACCCTGGGAAAATATCGTGGAAAATGTCTTTTCCATTAGATCATGTAGTCTTAATGACACAAAAGAGAGGTGGTGTTAGTCTTGGACAACAAGTATCAAAAGTATTTAAAATGCCATTAAAATTGCACAGAACGAAAAGATTGTTGCTGAAAATGCTTTGATTTTGAGCAGGGACGGTAAAGGGATGCAAATGAATATGGAATGTCATCTCAGGTCACCTCTGCGTACAGTCCTACCTTGGCCACGATGGAGTACCACAGAGGAGCACCCTCACATTGCTTTTGAACCCCAACACCAGGGTTGAGTTACTCCTCGTGCCATCTCATCACATGGCAGAACGGCCTGTGGCTCAGCCAGCTGGAGCCAAGCACACTTGTATAAATTTGGTATAATATATATAACATTTTACCATGGGGGTTGGACTAGATGATCTCCAGAGGTCCCTTCCAACCCCTACCATTCTGTGATTATGGCATATTATTATTGTATAAATATGGTATATTGTATAAATACGGTATATATTTATACAATACCTGT
Organism: Rynchops niger; assembly: GCA_013400035.1. Taxonomy (NCBI): domain Eukaryota; kingdom Metazoa; phylum Chordata; class Aves; order Charadriiformes; family Laridae; genus Rynchops; species Rynchops niger. The sequence continues at coordinate 1,169,682 of VXBH01002675.1, read as the reverse complement.
CCTGAGGAGCAGTGAGTTGCAGCTCAGTGTAGTCACATCACGGTCAAACTACTTCTGATGGCAGCACGGCTCATGGTTTTCCACCCGGTGCCTTTTCTCCTCTTTCTTAGTTTACAGAGACAAGGAAAATCTAGACACATGTTTATAGTCGTGTCTGGTGATCTCAAAATGTGGAAAATGAATCACTAAATAAATCACTAAACACAATGGAAGGATTTTTAATTGCTGGGACATCAAAAATGCCCAGTAGAGATGGGATACAATTTGGGGCAATGGAATGAACAGCAAAGAGACAGCATGAGACTCAAGTTGGCATATTCCTTAAATGGGCAACAAAAAATTGCAACCCTTCCTGTTACTACATTCACGAGAAATAGAAACACTTCTTGGGAATTCCCACTTTATCCCCTTTACCGATGTCAGGCCACATCCTCGGCTGGGAAGAGAAGCACATTCTGGCTTTTTCGGTGGACAGACCTCCCAGTTGAGACCAGGATTTTATGCACAAGAAGGGCAGCAGCAGAGAGTGAGCTCCCCCAGAGTATGCAAGCATCATTCTTGGATCAAACACACATATCCTCAAAACACTGTAGACAGATTTCTTCTCATGCCTGCACTGTTGGCTGAATGATCTGCATGACAGACCGTAGATGACCCAGCGTAGCATTCATCTGCTTTGCACTAAGACCCATTATGTCCACCACATGACGTGACCGAAAAATCCTGGCTTTCTCATTTTCACGAGCATTTTATAGAAAACATGATCAGACACTGAGTACAACTGACCAGTCTTCTTTTATATCAGGTTTGTTTTTTTTTTTTAATGATGAAAAAGATAAATTGTCTTCTGCAATATCTGGTATTATAGATAAAAAAAGGAATGTATAGGTAGTCTAGGTTTGGTGAATTACTTCCAGTTTTGCTGCAGTGGCTTAGTCATTGAAATTTTGGGGGAAAACATAACTGATTTGGTGTTTTAAGAATAAACCTTCAACTTTTCTATTTGCAAATATACTATTTATTTACCTACTTACCATTTATCTTTTTCAATTATGTCATTTTTTTATTAATGAAAGTTCACTAAACATCACAGTATTTCATTTATCCCAGAATTAAATTAGTTTTGAACCTTGTGACCTACTAAAAGTAAAGTGGGCTTTTACTACCCTCGTTTTTCTTGGGTTTGTTTTCTGTTAATTGCCAAAGAAATGAAAAATGACTCATTTGCAAAGATCCATTACAGACCACTTCTCATTATGCCAACTTTGCTCGTGTTTGAATCATCTGGAAAGATTCTATATGTCTTTGTAATACATTTTTGCTAAAGTTGTAGCCACAGAGAACTCTGGGACTGCGGAGAAAGTACTTCCATCAAAAAATTCTTTTCCATTTAGATTCATTTCAAAAGACTATCAGTCAGCTTTTATCTAGTTTTCATGCTTTTAATAAAGGCTGGGTTAATTTTGAGTCTACTTACGAAGAGTTTCTTTGCAGGCCCCTTGGAGCAGACCTTTTATTTTTTTAATTTATGATGATTAGCTACAATTATGTCATTATTTAAGCTTTTCTTACTACTGGCTGTATCGATCTTTGCATGACTTGTCTAGGATCACTGGGCACATCTGTGACACACTATCTGCTCTTGCTGGTGGCTAATTTGTTCTCTGTTATCAGCTTCCTTATATTTCCATTGGGTTTATAATTGCTGTTTTCTCTTCTACTTTCCCCTTAACTCTGATGCCTTAAACCATCCTTTTAATGGATTGCAAAATCTGTGATTATAGGACTTACTAATTCTTAAACAATTCCCAGCTATTGCTTATACTTTCAGGCACATTTATAGCTATCTATAGGAAGTAAAGGAAGTAAAGAAATGAATTTTCACCCTTGGGAAATTTTTAAAGCCCCAGGTTAACAGAAAGTGTTTTGCGTTACATTTCACCTGTCCCTAAAATTTATACTCATGCAGGAGAGAAATTACTGCTTTGTTTGCTTTGTTCTGAGACAGGAGAAAGATTTACAGTGTGCGTAGGTGAAATAAGGTTTTAGAAAATGGGCGTGTTGCAGAAGCCAAGACTACTTGATATATAGCTCCAGATATAGCACTGTTGGGCTATATCAGCATTTTTAGGAAATAACTGGTCTGGAGACAAACTTCTATAGGTTTGGTGCTTCACTCAAGCTATTATATAAATATTAAAAATAGCCACTTGCCATGAGGTAGATAATGATCAGGCATTGATTTGATATGTACTTGTACATAGACTGTAATGAATGGAAAAGAAACAGGAAAACAGTAAACAACAATTGCCTGGTAACAAAAGAAGCTATTTGTGTAATAAAGCAGGTATAGCATATCCAGTGCAGAACGTATTAATAATTTATTACGGTTGAATGGTTAACTATCTTTATCATCTTAAAGTTTCCTCCCTTTGACAGTGCTGAAGAGCTTTGTTGTTATCCATGTAATAAGTAAACAAGCTTGCAGTGTAAGCAATTTGGGCAGTAAACAACAATTGTCTGATAATCAAATGCAATCAGAAATACTACATTTCATACACAGCATATGCCTGTCTATTTTTTTAAAATATCGCCACCCTAAAGTTCCAATAAGATATATAGAGTATTATATGCCTTTTTTAGCACTGGTGGTTTTGTCGTGGAATGAATGGAATTCATTTAAGGCAAGTCCTTCAGTCAAAATCCGCATTCAAAATGGAGTTTGGAATTACATGCGTCATTAGACTCTTATTCCATGTTCTATTTTTTAATTTCTCACTCTCCATATGAAAATGTAGAGAAGTGCCAGAAGATCGTAGCTGCCTGTAGCAAGATTCTGCTGTTGTTTATTTTCAGCTGCTGGAATGTCTTGTTTCCAACACCCTCGTGCTTCTAATTTGAAGTCTGATACCAACAGAGTTTGGAGCACCCATGGGGAAAAGAAAGTGCGCATACGCTGTCACCTTGGCTATTTGTAATGGATATTTTCATACAGCAGAGCTAAATTACACTGGTGGGGGACTGGACAATTGGAAAGTTTTATTTATGACTTTCACATTTTCCTCCATTAGTGAAATTTAAAACATTTCTTTCATGGAGCTCCGCCATCATTTCTGTAATCGGGCTACAACAATGGCACTATTTTGTCCAAGTTTACAATAAGAAGTAAACAGTATGCTGAGCATATTGTGAAAGTGGTTGCTACACAATCCTCATGCATTCAAGTTACAACAGCTGGAGGGGATTATGGAAATGCACCCTTTTTTCAGCATTCTCCTTTTCCACAGTCATCGTAGCCAACTCTAAGACTGCAGCAAACAGCCAACAACCCCATGTCCTGTCCTTTGCCTGGGATTTTAGGGATATGCATAAGAGGATTTCAGTCCCAGGAGACTTCAGCAATTAGCAACTTTTAGAAATAACTTTGCTGCTTTCTTGAGGACTCCAAACTGATTCTGTATGAGCATGGGCCAAGGAGGGAGGGAGCGCACCCGGAGCAGCCCACTGAACATGTCTGAGAGGAACCGAGAGGTCGTGTCGCTCCGCAAACGCAGAATGAGCGCCCGGGCGGGAAAAACATCCCCGTTCCATCAGGCAGCTTGGAGACGAGGGAAAGGAACAAAACAATACACCTGGCAACCACCTGTTAGGAAACCAGCCTCATCATTTATACTTTTCAGCGTGCAAGGCTTGTATGTGGTACATGTTGTCAGACGGGGATTAAAAACGAGTGAGAAAGATGAAAATTATGGTCTGGTCTCTCCAGGCCCAGTTTCATAATTCATCATTGTAGATACTGTTAAACTGTAGTCTGAAACGCTGGATACCACGAGATGAGCGTTGTCTCTCTGCTAGAAGTCTCTCCTTATGACAGGCAGCCGAGAGGCCTCATCTTCTCCTGCGCTTTGAACATCTGCCTGCCCTTCCCAAAAGCGGGGGCTCCCGATTCCCAGACCCGGCTCCCCGGGCTGTATATTCTTTCGCACATCTGAAAGACCATTATATATATTCGCAACATTCCTAAAAACTGCTGAAAATGCTGAACTGCTTTGCGTCTGATTGTTGGGAAGGAGCCTTGCTCGCAAAATATTTCAACTGCTGCAGTTCTGCTAACATCTGGACATCTTCTTTACGTCAGAGGTGGATGATGAGATCCAGATGCTATGACTTACTGATGTTTTCATTAACTTCTTAGCAGTTTTGCCTTTGTTTTGTTTACCAACTGCAACTTCTTAACTCCAACTCACATATATGACTGTTACTGGGGAGAAGAGCTGGAAAGGAGCTGGGGGAGGGAGGGGACAGTCAGAGAAATGAAATTAGTGTTTGGCCTCGATCCAAAATAGCTGATTTCTCTTATTACAATGCGCTGCTCCAGGATACGCAGCCCGTGGGAAGGTCAGCCCCAGATGATAGGAAACATTTCACCGAGCTGCTATTTTCCATAAAAAAAATGAGCTATAGGATTTGCTAATTATGTTCTAATTTAAGAGTAAACATGTTAAGTTACGAAGACAACAGGAAACAGGGACATAAGATAATACTAACGGTGACCTCCTGAACTTTGCATTTACAATCATGCCTAAACCTAATTGCTATATAGAGAATATTTATTACCCTGAGGGAATGCTACTATTGCAGCAGACACAGGAGGGAGTCCGGTTATATTGTATATTATATTCCTACACATTAGGAACTAGCTGAATACTTCTTTTAAGGAAGATGTTGGCGATAAACAGAGCATGAGGAAAAAAAAATATAGATCCAAACAGCTGTGTATTATCTCTGTGGCAATAAATGGTTTATATGTTCGCTAATTTTATGTGATAGAATTCCACTCACAAGAATTTCCACCATTTCCAAAGGCCTCCAGCTTTTTCCCACTGAAAATAGAATTAGTGCTGGCAGAACAGCTTCCATGGCCATGCACATCCCATTAAGAGGATGAAGTAGGTTTTCAAAAACTGACTAAACTTGCATTTTGCATTTCATGTAGCTATGCAGTTAAGTTTCGGAAGGGGGGTGAAAGAGAGAGAAACATCAGAGCACATTGATCGATTGATACTACTGTTCGCTAAATGTTGCAGGATCCTTAGCACTGCGTAGGAAATTGAGATAAAGAAAATCCTGTTTCAAAGAGATTATAATCTGTAAAACAATCACTGTCCGTGCTCAGCGGGAGGAGATAAATTCAGAAGCCATATGAATATGTTTATTACATACCCCAAAAAAATGCAGCGGTCACTCGGACCAGCACAGGCAGAGAATTACCCTTCCACTGAGTGGTGTTGCTCAGCTCACCTCTCACTTGGTGGAGGAATAGGGGAGAGAAAAATTGGGCCAAATTCTCCCAGTGCAGGAACTATCTCACTGGACTAGAGGTTGCTCGTTGGTATCCGTATTTCCAGACTGTACGAGGTCAATTAGCAGTATGGTTTGTTTTTGGAGTTATGGATGTGTTTGAGGGTGCTCAATGTGCACGTATCTGTGTTAATCTCGTACAGAGGCAGCTAATAAAAATAATAGGAGAGGAATGTTTAGGCAGATTCTACTTCCAACGGGTAAATCAAACATACAAAAAAGAATGAACGCAACAAGAAATGGATAACACCTAGCCAGTTACTTGGACAGCAGAATAAAATATGAGTGTGGCACAAGCAGGTAGTAAGATCTGAGACGGAATTTTCAATGTAATATGTTTAAAAGTTGTAACCGGATGTGCGTAGACATTGCAAACTATGATTTTGCTACATCATCCTACTTCTTCACTCCCTGTCTCTCATGTGATTTGACTGCAGTTGCATCTGTAATTTCTCATGTTCTCTTATGTGCGAATAGAATAGACCCCATCCATGACTGTAGCTTTTGGATTATACTCTGATATAAATTCTAGTGGTTTATGTTTTGCAGTTTCTGGCAAATAGGGATAAGAGTTTTGCATTTCTCTAAGGGAACTAGCTCAATAGAAAGCCAATTGTTGAAAAGGCATAGGGACAAAGGAAAATCTGTATTCTGCTTTTCTCTTGTGCTTTCAATTTCAAATTTTCAGGTCTCCATTCTGTAGGAATACAACTTCATTTGGCAGGGAGACAAAACAAAACCAACACAAGACTATGTTCAGCTTTAGATTAATTGTCTCTTTCTCTCTGTTGACACTCCAAAGGGCTTTTTAGTCTCTGTCAGTATCCTGAGAAGCTCACGTTCAGATTTCGCAGCATCCTTTCAGAGTTGCTGCCATGTTAGTCTTGCTACTGGATGATGAAGCTCTATTTTGGCAACCGTCCTACAGTAGCAAAGTATCTGCCACCCGAGCTGAAGTAACAACTGTCCTGCCCTGGCAAGCCACAGACAAGAAGGGTTTGACACATGCCTTTGCCTGTTGCTGCCAGTCATGGCAGAAAATCTCAAGGCATTAAGCTGGCTCTGGTCCGTAAGAACTGAGAAAAATGCAAATTTGTGTTGTCTGGTGTATATTTTATATATAATGTTAAATGTACAAGGTGCTCCTGTTAGCTTTTACTTGGTTCATTAATTTGATATTCTTCAAGGCAGCTGAATCCTTGAAACATGTCATAGAAAGTTTCCCTTTAAAAGGCTAGGCAGTAAGCAGCTTTCTTCCAGCCATGATTTTTGTATAACGTGTCGTCTTCTCTGCACTCGTGCTTTGCAATGTCATTTGCACATCTTTGCAGTCAGTGTTCAGAGTTGAGGGGACAGAGACACGGCTGTGAAGTGTTCCCAGAAGGCTTCTGCGAAAGAAGCCTGGCCTCAATCTTTTGTTTTCTCTCCATATCTGTCACTTGTCAAACATCTCTGTTTTGCCCTTAGACAGGTACTCAGCTTCCTGGTGTGGTGTGTTTGCCTTGATATATTAGCTCTCACCATGCTGACTTCTGTTCATCCTGAACACTTTCATTTAAAGATGGCAAATTAAAGCTTCAAGCATATGAGATGCATCTGCCATGATGTTCCTGCTGATCAGTAGCTCAGCAAATATTTCATAGAATGATAGAATCATAGAATGTGTTGGGTTGGAAGGGACATTTAAAGGCCATCTAGTCCAACCCCCCTGCATAAGCAGGGACATCTTCAACTAGATCAGGTTGCTCAGAGCCTCATCCAGCCTGGCCTTGAATGTCTCCAGGGATGGGGCCTCCACCACCTCTCTGGGCAACCTGTTCTAGGTTTTGTTTTGAACCCTACACAGAGATGAACTTCAAGGAGCACTGCCGTACACAACCATGTACTAAAGTGATGAGAAAGCATAAATTCTTTCCATGCAAATGAAAACAACTTTCCTGAGCAGCCTGGTAAAGAAAGGTTTGCTTTACTCTCAATTAGATTGTTAATGAGTAATCAGTAATTTGGAAAAACAAAACCAAAATAAACCCCAAAAATTTTAAGTGATCTTGCTGGAAGAGAGAGAGATCAGATTATAGCAAAAGTTTGGTTGGTTTCAAAAGGCAAAGAAACCTTGGGTAGAAATTTTTAGGGCAGTTGAGTTGTGTAAGTAAGTCAAGCAGAACACTGATTTTGTCTCCTGCTGCTTTTAACCGATGATGCAGTGACAGAGATTCATGTAATGAATCTGAAAAACTCTAATCTTTTTCCTGACATAAGAAGGTGCTGCCTAAAAATGTCTCATTGTGCAGAACCAGGAGAAACCGGATTGTGATCAGACATTTATGTTGATGAATTTGTTTGTTTTTCTGCCGTAAGAATTTGCTGAATGGACATATTCACGATTCCAGCTCTTTAATACAAAAGTGCTGACCATATTCTTCTACACGCCGCATGTTTTAGAAACCTAAGAACCTAATGAGACTTACACTATTGATAAAAACCTGACATTCAATCTTGTAGCCAGAATTAGAGTTTTTTTCACAGTTGTATCAACGAAGAAAAGGAAGATGATGTTTCTATGTGACTTTCTCAATCTAGTATATATTAGTATGTATAGTGCATACATACATAGGCATATGTATGACTTTTGCTATGTTGATTGGCCTTTTGGATTTCTGTAATAGGGTGAAGTGAATGAGAGCTCTTTGTTGGTGGATTGTGAGCTCATCTTTTTGCATGGAATAGCCATGGGTCCTTTTCTAAGGCAAAAAGACTATTACGATCAACACCTCTAAACTTCTACATTATAGATGTCATAAAATGTCACACAATAACTTGCACATTATTTGAGAAAGCTATATGTTTCATTTTAATTTAAAGAGTTCAGATATCTATTTTTGAATTTTCATAACTCTAGTAATAGCTTCCGTAATTTGATCGTGAGTCTTTTGTTCACTGGAAGATAAAATTATCTGTGGTCTGGTAGGACCCTCAAGCAAAGCACTCAGATACTTCAAGCAGGAGGGAAAATGACTTCACAAATATTTATCGCTGGCATCAGCACGAGTATTATAGAAACACAGACTCCTTGGCTTATTTCCCAGCCATGGCAGCTTTTAAGAAAACTTGAAGCCACTTTTCAATTTGAGTCTGTTCTTTGAAAGTACTTGGTAGAATCTGTTCCATTTCTTTTGGGCATATGTAGTCATCTATAGGCTTTAAAGGTTTGGCCTGCAACTTGACATAGTAAAATATTACATATGTTCGCATTGTATCATGGCAAAAGAAACCTCCTTCTGTAGCTGTTAGAAATGTAGACGTGCAGTGAGCTATATTCATGGTTATGTTCCATGGTATTTTAACCTTACTGAAGCTGACCAGGGTATATCTGTGGTATAATCCTCTGGAGATTTTTTCTTCAACTGGACAGATACACAGAACAGTTGAAAGAATGGACACTCAGTGAAAATGGGAAAAAAAAGAAGAGAGATTACGTTAGAAAAGAAACAGGTTGATTTGTTGATGGAAGAGTAGATATTGCTAACTTGAACTTGGCTTGGGAAGCTTTGTGAGTGTCTTGTAATAGGCTGTTGGACGTGAAGCAATAAAGTTAGATGATCTCAAATGGAAACACTTTTTCATTGCAGAGAATTTAAATCGCTTATGTCTTACTAGGAGCAAGGAATTTTGCTGATGTGAAAGAAACAATAACTTCACTAAGGAAAGAATGTAGTCCAACAGAAGAATATGAACATGTTAAGATAGGTATTTTGATGAGATTTCAAAGATCAATAAAAAGATAGTACACATTTCTCAATCTTTCCAGCTACCATGACAAGCAGAAATAATTCAGCAAGACTACATAGAAAATCTTGTAACTTGTACCCTTGCACTTAGCTGCCATGGCAGCATTTATGGGTGACCATAAAACCTAATTCCTTTCCCAGTATCCCACTATCTGAATTCCTGTATTGTTCTCACTATCATCCCATCAGATCTATGTGTTTAAGAACAGAAATAACAGCAATCTCCTCTCTATATTTTTTTCTCAGACTGCAAAAAGTAAAAATGGTTGCCAAGAAACTTGCTTTACTTCTTTCACGAGTCCATATTCTTCTTCCATATTTTAATTAGTAGTATTTATAATACTTCTTTTGCTCATAAGACATCTTATATTGTAATGTCACTGGGGTTAGCGTCCCCAGACAGCCCATTTGAAAGTTGAAACCAGTAGTTTCTGATCCCTGAGCCCACCACTGCTTTTAATAAGATCTACTGAAGCTGTTAGGAATTAAAGGTCATTACAGCTTTGTGTATATTTGGGCTATTTGGCAAAATTAGCTTGCCATGGTGGCCTGATGGGTAATGATGAGCACATCTGGTTTCATTTTTTTGGAGCTACCACAGCAAGATGTAATTTCAAACACGAGGTTTCAGTATCTACCACCTGGGGAAATCTCCACAGGGATTTAACTCTTCTCTGCCCCCTTTATTTAAGATCATTCACTCCAGTTCTTCCTTTGTCTTCTGTGCATCATACCATTTCATTCCCATCATTTCAGCTTTCTGCCAGGGGGCAGTTCACAATATTAGATACAAAATTTTTCAAGACAAGGATAGACACCAACCGTGTGTTCATGCAGTGCCTGGAACAGGTGCTGAGCACCCTCTCAATAATACATCTCCCTGTACAGAGACAGTGCTGTAGATGAAGTTTTGCTTGAGGACAGTGGAATCAGAGCAATGAGCAAAACTGAACGTTTTTTCTGAACAGGAGAAATCTTTTATACTGTACCGTGTGTTGCAAGAAAGAGATCAGAATTAGACCACCAGGAAAATTTATCTGAAAAAAAATGAGAGTATTTAAACAAATTAGCTAAATTAAAATGTTAGGAACTACAATTTTTCTGTATTTTATTTCTCTAGGACTGTATTTTGAAGACAGTACAGTTAAGATGTTAACTCCAGTACCACAATGGGCATAGCGAAAAAAAAAAAAAAAGCCACAGATGAGTACAAGCGTATTTTGATAACATAATTTCTTACTGCTGAAAAATACATGTAATTACTTTTATTATGAAAGCAGTGGCAAATTTAAAATATTACTAAATCTCTTGTTCTGTACATCTTATACTTCTCTATAAGTTTGTCGATATTTGTTTTGCTGGTCATGATTCACTGAATCAAAAGGGCTTGAGTGGAAACGAGGGGCAACACAGATGACTGGCTCTATACAGGAATACACGAGAATTTCCATGGATATTTTCCTGTCTTCTCAGAGCAGATGAGCTTAGAATGCACAGGTTAGTTGCCTGTTTTACCATTAACACTTACTAGAAAGCATGAGAAATATAATGAAATATTATTCAGAAATGTAGGAGGACAATATAAAAACCAGAAATAGTTTCATAGGACCAAAACTAATTTATTCCAGTTCTTGAAATACATACTGCATCTTATACCCAGGAAGTGGGGACTTTTAATCTTTTGTTTCAGTTCTTTTCATGTTTCTACATCACCAAGAGAGCTGGGGAATGGGAACACCTTCTCGTGTACATAAAGCAACACAACTAAAGTCTCCACGTGGATTTGTTCTCTGTCTCTTCTTCCCACTTGTGTGAATGCTGACATATAATTATATTAAAGGCAAGATCAAAACAGGCTCTCCTCCTGGGGTGCGGCAAAAATACGGTACTTTTAGCAGAGAGGTGCCCCCAAGCAGCTTTTTGAAGAAAGCCAGAACAACAGAAGACTGAGAACTCTTAGAAAAAGAGGAAATGGAAGTAAAATTCCTATGCTGAGACTGAATCTCCTCTGCCTGACTGAGACACACTCTGCCATTTGCTTAAAACTTTTCAACAAATTTCTCATGAAGCATTTGCAGCCTCTCCAGAAAACTCGAATCTCAGAGGAATTTGTTTCTGTCATCCTGAAAACACTGCCTCTGACCAGTACAAATAAAGCAGTATACTGGAACAAACTTATAGCCAAAAAACATTCACACTCCTCTCCCTCACCACCACCCCGCCAGTGTTAAATTTGTTTAACATTTATGAATCTGCTGTGCTAAAAGGCCCTGGTATGTTATATAAAAGTACTTATTTTCTGGATACAGGATAATTAGTGCTTGGAACTGGTGGATCAGGGTAAGCAGGAAATAAGCTGAAAACAACCTTTTCATTAGCAATACACCAATTTCAATCATGTTTGAATTTTATTCAGCATTAAAGAATTATTAGTATCATTCACAGCTTCACTGAGGTTGGGAACACCAAGTGTTCCGATATAGCATAGTGGATATTACAGGGAAGTCCTGTGCCAAAATATGTTTTCCTTTTCTCACAGACTCAGTCTGGAGCACGCTATGCACCATACTGTGGCTGAACTGGGTCAAAGAAAGCATGATTCATTTTAATGGAATTGCACCAAATATTCATTAGCACAGTGATAATAACACTAGAAAAGGCCCACAATACAGGAGCAAGTTTTCCTGGTCTCTCATTCAGAATTGACACACAAAGTCCTCTCATGTTTGAAGACCCATGTGTGCTTCTGCTGCCAGTCCTAGTACTCTACATACGTACACAGAAATAACAATTCCAACTTTGAAATGCAGCTGTCCAAGGAAAGGCAAAGAAAAAAAACCTGCACATTCAGCAGTTTTGACCTTCTAAAGCTAACATAAGAATGCCCTTTCCAGAAAAGTTACTTGCAAATGCCACGCTGTTCATGTAGGACAGCAGGATCTCCTTTCTTTAAATAGAATGATAGAATCATAGAATGTGTTGGGTTGGAAGGGACCTTTAAAGGCCATCTAGTCCAACCCCCTGCAGTCAGCAGGGACATCTTCAACTAGATCAGGTTGCTCAGAGCCTCATCCAGCCTGGCCTTGAATGTCTCCAGGGATGGGGCCTCCACCACCTCTCTGGGCAACCTGGGCCAGTGTCTCACCACCCTCATTGTAAAGAACTTCTTCCTAAACTTCTTCCTAACTTCTTAATGCTTTCCCTGCGACATGCATATACAGTAACGTCATCCCATAAAAATTATGCCAGCTCAATCAGTTCCTGGTAGAGGTGGGCAGGCTGTGAGTACAGCCACTGCCCCAGAGAGCTCACCGTCTCAGGTGAGGGTAGAGGAAATTTTCTTAATGTTTATCTACAACTCCGTCCTGTAGTTACTGGCAGTAGCACAAATTATTTCAGAAGCATTTTTGATGCGATGTATATATTTGTGTGAGTGATAGTAAAAGGCTTCAAACATTCTTCTCGCTCACACTTGAGCCCTTTTAACAGTGCTTTGGTACCACTCTGCTCCTTTGGAGTCCCTTTAAATTCAACGTGATGGTACAGCCATGAAACTCCATGCAGCTTTAGCAACCATCCTTTTCTTTGCCCAAGGTGAGGATGAGCACTGTACCATAGCGGCAGCAGTAGCCACAGCGTTTTGGGCAGGGTGGCTCCTTGCAAGAGGAGAACAGAAGTGCTGAACCTCCGCAGCTGGCCACAGATATGCTCAGCTGGCAGCGAGCATGCTTCAGCCTTACCTTTCTCCTCTCCCTGTGGGGCCAGGCAAACGAAACTCTGGTCTCTTGACCTACAAGGAGGTGAATGTGAAGGTGGGATTTCTGGTTTTTCCCCCAACTCAGCGTGAGCAGATGCGTTTACAGCTGAATTTCTCAGACACAAGTGAGTGCACCCACACTTGTGGGTGTGAGAAATTAAAGGTTGGGAAATAGTCTTGTGTTAAGAAAAAAAAAAAATAGAGCAGGGCTCAAAATCAAGTTTTATGGTCAAAATGTAATTCCATTATGTGACAACATACTAAACGTCCAGCAAAATCGGGGTCTGGTTTCTGAGTTACATAGCCCCTTTGCCACTTGTAGCTTAGTTTGAACTGTAAGCATGTTTTAAATATTACTGTAGTGTTAAATAAATTGTAGTAAATTGAAATGTCACTATAGGTAAAAAAGGAAAAGAATATGCTGTGCTAAAACATATGTATTCAGCAAACAGGTTTGTAAATTAAGGGTAAAATGGGAAATTAAAGAGAGAAGCTCAAAATGGCATACACAAGAACACAAGCCAGCGGAACAAAAATGATGCAGCATTGACATTCACTAGAGGAGAATGGAAGGAGCTCACTGTTTAACTTACTACTTTCCGTAAAGCCTTGTGAAACAGCAATAAAACTAAGAATCTAAATAATCCAGTATTTCAGCAACAGCTAGTAAACTAGACAAACAGCAATGTGGATGAATCTTATTTTACCTGTCTTTGGCATGACCGTTCACAGATTCTTAACAGCTGCCACAGTAAATAGCATGCGTGAGAGAACGACCTTTAAAGTTCTGCAAGCCTCTTTAGTATTCTGAACTTTAAAATTAGCAGGATTTAGGCACTCTGTCTTCAGAATGTAATTTGTGTGCACATCAGGACTGCCATGAATGTCAGACACTGTGTGTGGTCAGTGCAGCTCTCATCAAATCGTATAAATAGGTGAGCTACATACGTGCAATAGACTTTACTGATAGGTGTAATAGGAGTAAATAGGACCCCCTTGATTTATGCAAATAAGACATCATTAGTTTATTTAGCCATCTGTTCTGATTTGTTTAAGTATTTCTCAGTATGCCAGACATTACATCCGCTTTGGTAGATGTTAGTTTTCTGCAAAAATGATTCTGAAGAATGATGACTCATTCGGAAGAACGATTTCTTTCCTCTCTCACCTGAGTCCATTCCTTACAGATAAGCAAATATCAGCTGGCCTGACAATGCATTACCTCTGTCCTTCTCACCATTCACACTCTCTAAATATCGTCAAGCAATCATACCAACTGTTTACAAAGATGCCACACTTAGGGCCATAAGTGACGTTGAGTGCTTTATAGCTCTGTATTTACAAGATATCGAAGTGGTTTCTTGGAGGGTAGTGCAATTTCCCTTCCTGCTCTGGGCACACGAAATCAGTGAACCTAATAAACTAGAAAAACCTCATTAATGGAAGCAACTGTCCTTTGTGAGCAAGCAGCAGAAGCCAGCAGATCAAAGGTGCCCCACTTCCTTCAGTAGTGTCTGCACATCTGTTTTCGTTATATCGACTGTGTGGTTAAGCTTGCCTGGTCGACAACAACAAAGCCTTTTTTTTTTTTTTTTTTTTTTTTTGCTGTTACTGTTTTTCTAATATATGCTGACTTCAGTTTTCAACCTGTCTTTTTCTAAAAATATTTAAGCGTTTTAACATGAAGTTACTGGGTCTGATTGATATAAGCTGTGTCCGAGTTTAACTAGGGTGTTGAGAGATGGGATGCTCCTCATCTGGCTGTGCTAGTTGTAAATAAAAAGATTAGACAGCGCTGTGCTGGAGATAACTTTCCTTCAAAATAACACCAAAAGCTGGTATTTTTTGCAACTCTATCCAGCTGCAAACAAGCCCAGGGACTGGATCTTCTATTATATCAGTAGATGTGCTCTCGCTTTTGAAAAAGAGACAGAAATCGTAAAGAATGGTATAACCTCTGTGTAGTTTAAGAAAACCGAATTAAAATCATCATTTCATAAGATCTTATTTAGCTGTGACCAAATCTGAAGAGCTAAGTATTACTTGGCAAAAATCTCACTGGTTTCCTTCTTTTGGAATCTGAGAGGGCCAGTTTAAACACAGAAATGTTTTCAAAGCATAATATTCTTTAATAGAAATTCTTTTTTTCCTACTTTTTATCAAATAGGGAAAACTTTACGCTATCAAATTAAAACACTGCCTACTCATTGCCATTCTTACTCTTTTCTGTATATTTTACCACAAAAGATTTTCAGTAGATTGTTCTTATAGAAAATTACCCATATTTCATAAGCACAGACTGTCAGGCAGTAGTAGACGGGTAATTAGAAAATGTACTAAAAGCTACTTTGTGGATAAATGTCTTAGTAGTGAAAGTGGCTATGTACACATGGCTAAGCAGCCCATCAAAACTGTAAGACACTAATCTGATTGTGGTTATAATGAACAGTGACAAAAAAGGAGAGAAAGGCTAATGCAGTAATGCGTTTAGCAAAATTTTGCCTGAGAGGACAATAACAGGAGCCCTTTAAATGGTTTCCTCTCCTTCCATCTGGCATGCAGAGCTGAGGAAGTTGACCAAATGAAATGAAAAAAGCCACGTATTTTATTTTGCATAGTTCTGCACATGTGTGATTAAAGACAGCCTCAGTGCCTGATGTTGGTATGACCCAACGTCCATTTGAGTCCAGTTGACTCCTTCCTCCTGCTTTGGCAGATAGGTGAAACAGTACTTATAGGATGATGAAATACTGCAAATCCCTGAGTCAAGTCCTCTCCAGGTCTTCATGATCAAGCTTTGCAGTGTATTTAAAATCTGAGCGCTTGCTGTCCTCACAAAAAAAAAAAAGACTTCTATTTACTTGTGAGAATGCAGGAGAAAACTGAACAATTTGAGAAAATTAAATCTCTCATGTAAAACATGTCAAGAAACCCTTCTTTCTACTCAGGAAGGAAAACAGATAATCTCAATTCTAGTGTTTCTATTTGTAACCTAACATATTTCTTCAGCTAAAGAGGACAAGCAGTGACTTTAAATAGGTCTCCCTGTTTCCTCTTGTCCATATCACTCCCCGAAGTGCTCTCCACCCTATCCTTGTTTGAGTGATATCCTTATTCATTCTTATTTATGAAGGTTAGGTCATCCAATTCAGTTACAAAGGCAACAAGAAAAGTTAACCAGGGCTTTAGACCAACAGCAAATGCCGCATAACCTATGCTCTACAAACTAGAAATAGCATAAACAATTATAAAAATGCTCAAGGAAATTTGTTTGTTTATTTAGCTTTCCTTTGTTCACACATTTGTTATTTGTCTAAAAAAAAAAAAAACAACTGTACAGTTGTTTGACAAATACTAACTTTAGGTAGCAGAGACAATGTGTGTATATAAAGCTGAGTTTTCCTCCCAGAGATGGAAATGACAGACAAAGATCATCTTAATGGAAAACTGTAGCTCTTACAAGATTTATTCTTCACAATATGAAACAAGTATTGAAGGTTACAAGCACGCAAACTTAAATTTTGCAAGCAGTGATTTTAACTGCACTTAATTTTACATGCTTGTCTCTTAATGAGTCCAGAAGGGGCTGGGCTTTGTGAGTCTGAATATAGAATTTAGGGTAGTGTCTTGCAAACACAAAGCTTATCCTACAAATAAATTTGAACGTAGCCTACATATCTAAGGCCACTCACAAACAATGCATTCAAATTTGTCAGCAGAAGTAAGCCAGAACCTGAAAGTATAAGAGGAAGTAAACTGGTCATCTATGTGTTGAAAGTACACATTTAACAATATATATATCACCCAGTAAAATGAGTCATTTCTTTCCAGCTGTATCATGAGTATTACTTTAAACCCATAATATTTCTGTAACCTACTTTTTCTTTTCAGAACTGATCATTCTCATTTAATTCTGAATGATGGTGCTAATGGATATTTTGTCCTTAGAGCAGAGTAACAAATAGCAAGATATTATTTTCTTGAGGCTTTTGATGCCATCGGTTTTCACTCAATTTATGCTACTAATCCCCGGGACAGATTAGCAGTCTGTCTTGGATAGCAACACAATCACACATGAGAAAGCAAAGGTGAAGTCTGGCTGACCTTTGGCAACTTGTGACACCTTTGTTAGACGCAGTCTGTAATCTATAAATATTAGCTTATGTCTCTTGCTATTCCAAATAAAAAGAGGTCTCCATGTTCATGGTAGAGTAAGACTTCCTAAATGTCAATGCCATTGAGATGATTTTGGTAAAGTTTCCAGGTCCGCACTGCTGAGCCAGATGTGCAAAAAGAGGCGTGCAGCTTTTTTGGGGTAGCATTGGGATATTGCTATAAAATAGCTTGCATTCCAGTATTGGTACTTAAGCCGCAGCTTGGGCACTTCTGTCTTGGAGATTTCCTTATTTTCTTGTGCTCTTAAGAGGACTAAAAAGCAAGAACAGAATCTGAGGGGGATCCTAAGTCATGTACTTAATGAATGTGGTGAGAAGGGATCATGAAAAAGTGTCAGTTTTCCAGGGTATTACCTGTGGTCTTCTCTCCCCTTGATCTGGTGAACCTCAAAGTACGTATCCCTTAGGATCAACTCCTCCAGGTTCTTGCTGAGGACATAAACCAAGTATTGAGGATCTGTGGTCGTTATGGAAAAGGAGGATTTGATTATGTTTCATTTAATACACTTTCAGATATTAAGGCACCTAGTCTACACTCTGTCACACTGATGTCCAGAGTCTTAATACTTGCATTAAATGGATGTGAACAGCCAGAACTTTGAAAGTTCAGGCAATGAGAAAATTGTGACAAGCATTCACAACTTGCAAAAGTGTATGTTGATAGTTATAAAGAAAATATGCATGTCAATACTTTCAGCTATGCATTTCAACAGCTTTTGAGAAGCTGTAGAGGACTTTTGAGATGTGTTAGGGGACTTTGAGATGTGGGAACTTAGAACTGTAGATTGGGTTTGAAAGACAAAGTATGATTGTACATTCTGAATGTATATAAAAATGATTTTATTCACTGCCTCTTTAACCACAGTTAATTTTCCCAGCTGAGAAAATTACTGCCATTATCTAGGACAGAGTGGATATATAGAACAGCCAAATCATTTGTCGGCTCGCGCCTTTGTTTTTATTTGTAAATAGGGATGACCAAATATAAGTATTTCTTGAAGGTCTTTGACAGAAGTGTTCACCAAGTTTGGTTGTCCCATATTTTGTGAAAAACTGATATTGTTTTTTCTACCAAAGGATGAGTGATTAACCATTTTGTTGGTATTCCTAACAAGAGTATTTGGTAGTGGGATGTGGCTGTTCCAGTGTCCCAGTCCTCACTCAGCCTTCTCTAGGAAATATTATTCCAAGAAAGTTTGGTTATTTTGCATCTCTCCATGTGATGTAGCTACAACCCTTTCTGAGCCAGGGAATCTCCATATGCCATCTTCTACTTCGGCACATGTGCCAGCCTAGATACCACCTGACAACACTAGACGCCAAAAATTTCTGCCCTTTCTCTAATGAAACACTTCGCTTGAAACCCTGTTGCACTGAAGGAAGTGGGAATTTTGCCAGGACTTCATCCTATCTGCTTTCTGAGACTACCCGTGAAAATGTGCTATGTCACATGGCATTCCCAGCACAGCGTTGGGTAGGGTATATCCTGCAGAAAGACATCTCTTGTAAACAAGATCTAGCAATCTTGGAGGGAATTTCCTGCTGTTGGTCAGATTGTTTTGAACACCATTGACCTTGCTGCAGATTTCTATTCTGAGAGCAGCTATTCATCTGTGTCCTAGGATCAGTTGCTTTGATGACAGTAACTGCTGGGGAGGTGGATAAGGAAATCTAGAGACACTCGTTCCAGTTGTGAGGCCTGCTGATAACCAGCCCAGGCTGTGCTCTGGCTAGCCTATACCGATTTAAACTCTGTTTGGAAGGAAATAGCTTCACTGAGGAAGGAAGCAAGGGAATGCGGAAAACAAACCAAAAAAATTCCAAGTATAGCGTTAAGCTAGACCACATCATGTTGCCATCGCGTTACCAATATTGCACAGTAAAACAGAGGGCGAGCACGCCTTGGATTGCACCAAAAATATACTTCTAAAATACACTGGCATTTGAGGCATTCTCAAACACACTTCAGATTGCCAGTCCTCATTAAGCAGATGAATTTGCACCATTTGGTCCTACTTTGCAAAGAATGTCACATTCCTCAACAAGAAAAAATATTTCATACACTTGGGATTGTAATGACTGATTCATGGACAGTTTTTTTCTGAACACAAGGAGGAGATCTAGGCACAAAAGCCAAACCGTAGGGAGCAAAACAGACTGATTTATTTAGTTAGCTTCATGTCTTCTAACACAAAAACTCTGCTAGCTTTTCAGTCTCTCCTCTATAAAAATACATTCATGTAAGAATTATGTTTTAGTGGACTTAATTTCTGGAAAGTAATTTTTTCTTCGATCTCTTTGGATGGTCTGACCTCACAGCCCCCAAGATGTTTGTAACGTAAAGTAGTTTTCATGTGTCAAATAATTCACAGCCCTCAGAGGCTGAAGCTCCTCCAAAAAAGTACCTAATCAGATCATGGAAATTTAAGGTACAACAGAGACAATCAAAAATTGCATCTTGATCATACTGCATGAAAGCACTTTTCTTAGTAGGGCTGGTTTCTCCAGACAGTTTCAATATTTTATAGGAAATATTTCCATTTTCTGTCTATTTTACTATATAATAAAGAACAGACTATGACTATATAATAAAGAACAGACGTAGTTTGAAATAGTCTGAAATTATTAGAAATGTTTAAAAAGTCTGCATATTGAGGATCGAACGTTTAGTAAATATTCCATATAATCATTTGATATCGAAACTATCAAATATATTACATCATTTTCAATACTTTAGATTCTTATGTAAAGAATAAACCAAGATTTTTATATAATGGCTTACTAAACACTTTCAAGCAGCTCTAAAAGACCAGAATGGATGCTCAAGGTATCAGTTTATGTAGGTATTTGGAACTGGAGTTCTGAGTCATATAAACTAAACTCTAATTTAGTACCTTTTCTTTTACTATGTTTAATGAATTACTGCATGTAAATGTTTCGATAGTTCCTCAGGGAAGGATCTTGATTTCAGCAAAATTGTATTTCTTATTTTGTCTTCAAATGGTTGTGGGTTTTAGTGGTAAAACTTGCAATGTCCTTACAAACTCAACGGTTATGCAATGACATCCCAGCTTTAATTTCATACCATGCGAGGTCTGGTTGAAAGGCTTCCTAAAATCGTTGCGCATTTTTCCACTGACCCACAATCTTGAGCTAGTGGCAGAGCTATGTCCGAAGTCTGCACACCTGTGCAACTTGAGCTGAAACTGAACAAGAATTTTTTCACAGAACTGTGTACGGCCCCAACTGATGCCCATATCTGAAATGAAGAAAGAGACTATTCCCTTATTCAAAAGCAAGTATGCTGAATTTATAATCCAGGCTTCTTATTCTTCCCTCACATATAAGAATATCAGAGAAAATATAAAATATGAATTCAAGATCCAAACAAGAACATGATCCAGAGGACCGTGAGCATGATGCAGTGATAAAGGACAGCACAAAATCAAACTTAGCCTATTCCATCGTCCTCTTCATATTTCAACTAAGAGTCAAGCATTCAGGCTGTATAATGTTCTCCAGTTTTGATGAGGAGAGTAAGAACCAGGTTTAAACCTGTATCATGGACATCCCAGTTGTTAAACAAACAAATTCAAGAAAAAATGAGTCTGAAGAACCCCTTTTGGATGCAATGCAGATTTTCACCTTGGATCTGCAGAATAGCCAGTGACTAATGTGACCAAGCTGTCTATGGCCATGGGCCACCTCTTTTAAGGGGAGTGCATAACTTCTGTCTAAACAAGTTAGTGGAAGTTAGGCCTGATATTGGGCAAGTTTTTGGTCTGGATTTTATAAAAGGTCTAACTACGTTGTCTGGTGGGTGCCTTTATAATCCCTGACTAGTTATTTTATTTTTATTTTTTTTAACTCACAGGCAACTGCACTATCCTATGGTAGATAAAAGAGATTATTAGTGTGTGATTTTCCTGAAATTAGTGTCTAGAAAATCTGATTATTTTCCAACATTTTTCGTATATCTCTCTGAACACAAGCTGAGATTGATCATAGCATATACTGGCCATGTGTTTAGCTGTCATTACATTGTTTTCCATAGTTTAAGTAGAGGTTAATTTAATTTGAAAGAAGTGACAGTGCACTCCTCGGATGTGACTGCATGAAGGAGGTCCCCTTCACACTGTCCTCGTTGTGATCACATCTAACCCTCCCTGCATTAGCATGGCACTTACAGAATACATAATTTCCTTTTTCACAAACCCTTATACTAAGAATAAATGGCTTTCCAGGCATCTTTGTTTTAAGGGACTTTCTTTACGTACCCCAAGGGACCTTCTTAATGTTCCCCAAAATCAGGCTGCTGAACATTTAACCCGTTTTGAAATATCTTCTACTGGTAGTATGCTGCATGAGCAGGACAGGAAAAACCAAGAGACGCTCTCTCTACTTTCTTCTGTGGCATTTCGACCCCAATATAAAGCTCTCTGTTAGGCTAACACAGCAATCAGCTATCACCTTTCCTTGTCTTTCTGCGTTTCATCACTCAGTTTCCCTCTGGTCTTGCTGACACTGCCGGGCACACCTTTCCTGCCATCACTTGCGTGTCAGTCAGCAGCTGCCTTCTCACGTGTCCCAGCCCCATTGACCAGCTTGTGAAGCACCAGCAGATAGTGCTGTCGGGTTTTTTTTTTTTTTTTTAGCCTTTCTGCATTTTAGCAAGAAATTGAGTAATATAATCAACCAAAGGTTGATCAAATACACACGCATGCATGCAACGTTCATACCGAATTGTGCATAGATTAATAATTTAAAGAATGGAGAATGCTCCTGCACCAACATGATGGGGAGAAAAAGGGGAAAAATATGAAACCTCGAAAAATTCTTTGCAACATTACTCAGAGACATTGTTTCTGATTTTGGAGGTGCCTAAAACTTAGTAAGGCATAACTGTGCACCTACACATTGGCTGAACTTGATCATTTTAACACAAACAGAAGGAACAGGAGCTC
The DNA here is from genome assembly GCA_013400035.1 of Rynchops niger. Classification (NCBI taxonomy): domain Eukaryota; kingdom Metazoa; phylum Chordata; class Aves; order Charadriiformes; family Laridae; genus Rynchops; species Rynchops niger. The sequence continues at coordinate 1,147,637 of VXBH01002675.1, read as the reverse complement.
ACAAGTTTCAGTCCAATTTTTCCTTAATCCTGGTAACACCTCTGATTTACCAAATGCCCATTCTCAGGCCCACCTACTCTTCCTGCTTTCCTTTTCAAGACCTTTTCCTATCACAACTGTGTTTGTCTTGCTTAAATATTTTCCGCAGTGCTGTATAATTTCTGGTCTCAAGAAAAGAACTCTTTTCTTAATATCTCCTTTTATATAGTACCATCGTGCTATTATTGGCTGCTGAATCATACCTCATAATGCCAGGAAGAATGAGAATATTTCACCCTGAAGTTTACCAAAAAATTCCATCAGGTTGTCAAATGTGTGCTAAAGCGTAATCCATCAGACTCAGTCTCTCACAGGTCATTTCCCCCCATTATTTCTGCTGCTTTTGTTTTGTTTAACATAACCAGGTTCTGACTTTTCTTTTAATACATTTTCTTTAATAAATTTCAGCCCATTAGTCAGAATGACCCGTCTTGCCTCATGTTTCCTCAGTCTCCTCTTTCTAAAAGCCTGTCAGGGTATCTGAATACCTTCCTACAGATTAGACATCGTTATTTCTGCTGAACGAACTGTTATGATGAGGCCAGAGCTGGCAGCTGAACATGGCACATCGGTGCACATATGGTTTTGCAAAGAAAAGCCACCATCTGTCTGAAACACAGCCAAGATCCTTCCTGGCCCCATCTGCAGGTGAGAGGAGATACCAGTGGAAGCAGCTGGTATGAAATGAGACTACTTAATCTTGCAAGATGTAGACCTAAAATGAAGAGGCATGTGCTTATGTATTATATAAAACTGGCTCTCACCTGCCCAGCGGACATTTATTTTATTAGACCTACAACAGTTGGTATAAATGGCGTAACAGTGGGCATCTTTCTGAAATGTAAAATGTTTTACTCTGTGCTATATTTGAGCACGGCTCTTTTGACAAACCTAGAAGATTACAAAATTACAGCGTTTTGAGATAACAATGATACAGTTTAGCGACCCCTTCTATAGGAGGGTGTAAAAGAAACTAAGGAGTCAGGAACAGATACATGAATGAATTACAAATAGTAATCAAGAATGTTTAAGGAAGCAAAAAAGGAGCAGAATGATATAATCTCTTGAATTATACCCTAATATATCCTAATGTCCAATTGCAGGAGATATGGGGGCAGTTTTTGTAGTAAAAAGAGAAGAGATGCTAGCCATTCTAGCTTGGGGAAAGGAGGATTTTACACCTCTGTGTCCATCGAGGAAACTTTAAAGATAGAATGAGGAAAGATGTATTTCTGAAGCAGCGTAAAATCTAAGACAGTGGCGGAAGTATATGTATATTGCCAGCTAACAGCTATGTTGAAGTGGTTAAAGAAGATTTTAACTGATAAATATAATCCAGGGTGGTTTTACTGTCAGTGTTGCAAATTCACAGGCTTTCTTGGCTAGTGTTAGCCAGAGGAGCAGGAAAGAGAAGAAATGGCCTATAACTCACCCCAGACTTGACATGCTGAGCTTCTTCAGAGTCCATTGACCTGGAAGATTAGGAACGGTGGCAAAAGAAGGGCGGCGTCCTTCCCGTCCCTGCCTTAGTGCTGCTCTGAGTGTTTGCATTCTCAGGTGCCGAGATGGAAGAGGAAACTGAGTTAGCTGAAACATCAGTGACAGGGTTTTGGAGGAGGGGTCGATTCATTTTGTTCGTTTGTTTGTTTGCTGTCAGGTTAGTTTCAGGCAGTTCCTGATCCAAGTCATTGTGTGGCCTTGTGAACTGTTGTGGCAGAACGAAGGCAGGAACGGGAGTGCATAGGTGGGGATGGAAAGCAGAGGAAGAAGGCAACATTTTGGTCCTAGCTCTCATTTATATCAGCTTTAGGCAACATTTTAGTCCTAGCTCTCATTTATATCAGCTTTAAACGACCACGAAATCACATCCGCCTTTACACAGGTAAAAAAAAAAAGTTCAGGGTGTGAGCATTGCTGAGATGTTACAACATATGGTCAGAAGTCCAAATGAAGTATCCCCTCCCATCCCTGGCCTCACTGCTACCAAAAGATCGGCAGCAGCTTGTGTTACAGTGGAGGATCGGGATCTCCTGTACCCCATGTCATCTTCTACATTCTTCATGTTGTCCATATATATCCATTACTTAGCACATTCATTACACAAGATAAAATCTGTGCTACAGGCTGATCCCCAGATACGTTGCCTTGCAGTTAAAACATTCAAAATACGTGTTGGTAGTTCTGCTGCAAAGATCTTCACAATGAATTTTGTGATGTTAGGCAATATATGTGACCTGCTTCCAGGCAGCTATCATGAGCCCTGTCATATGAGCCTAGGATTTTTTTGATATGATCTATGGTTTAAAATGTTCTTAATCAAATAAACAAACTGAATAACTCCTTTCCCTTTGAGACTCCACATAAGCCATTGTTAAGATAATTTGCCAAGTGAAAAGGATGATGTAAGTAAATACAAAATAAAATACTCATCATCGCAATCCCCAACCCCCAAAAATGGCTGTTAATCAGCCGTGTGCTACACAAGCATCCTGTGCTTACATTAGAGAAAATATTGCCAAAGTTCTTCCCATGTGCACCAAATAGTACAAGGCTCTTCAATTTTAATAAACAGGCACACACAAACACACTTGATATGCCAAGACAAGAGGCCTGGAGTATTTGAGACATGGCGGCAGCGTCACGCAACAATAGTGCAGTTTGTACTGCTGGCAGCACTGGCATGACACTGGCCACAACTTCAAAAGTGTCCAAAAGACCAAAGAAAGGGCTGCAAACAGAGAGCAACTTTAAATGCCCATCGAGGACTTTGAAGTGATTATTAACAATGCATCCCATAGCCCGCGGCATGCACAAAGTATGTGTGCACCCCACGCTGCTGAATGGAACTGGGATTTGTTTATCAGCCCCTCCACCGAGACCACAGAGGCTCCCTCTGAAGCAATTTATTCTTCTCTGCTCCTGCAGCTGAACGTGCCACAGGCGTTTTCTGTGCCACAGATCCAGCTAATAAACGGTCGGCTGACTGGAAGCGGTAGTAAGTCCTGTCTGGAGAAAGCTGTGAGCTGCCTTCCACGCCAGGGAGCAAAAGGCCCAAAGACAGCCTCTTGTGTTTGTGTGCCCCATCCTGGCAACACTGGCTTGGGTTTTGGTGGCCAAATGCAACTTCTGTACAATTGCTGGCTCCCTGTTGTAGGTGGGCACAGAAGATCCAGGAGAAGGGAGTAGTAAGGAGTTTCCACTAATTACTGTTAAGACCAGTACAAACCATTTCCCTTCTGCAGGCTTCTGTTTTCCTGTTAAAATTTGATTATTTTACTGCTGTCATGCAAGCCCAAATCCTGCCTCCATCATTTGTTTCTGTGGTTTGTCTGTCTCTTCCTGGGACCTGGACAAAAGGGTTTCTGGGGCATGAATGGCTGCTTTGTTTCCCCGCTCTGAAGAGATCTTAGGCAAATGTAGTTGAGCTCCAAGCTTGGGGAAAAAAAAAAAAAGAAAAAAAAAAAAAAATTCTGGCCAGGTTTGTAGCTGTCAAAGCCATAGTTCAATACTTTGAAGCTAGGATAGAATTTTTTTCCCAAATTTTTCTGTTCTCGGTGTGTGGCTAGGAAGTAATAGTCAGGCATGAAATAAGAAAATTACTATGAAGATGATGACTTAGGATCTCACTCAAAGAGAATATATCCCACTTTAAAGCTCAGTGAAGAAAAGCCTGAATCTAAGAAACGGGATTTATTCCAGAGGCTGAAGTATAAAAGACTCATTAATGACAGTCTCTGGTTTTGTATGCATTTTGAATATGTATTCATCATCCTGTTGCCTCATGAACAGGTATTAGCCAAATATCAAGATATTTTTGGCTAAAAGATACAACCAAGCCACTGCATCGCACTGCAGATTTCAGGAAAAGGGATTCCCTTGTTCAGTTGCATTTAGTTTGCAGAGCGTGTCCCTTTATCCTTTAAGACTTAATAAGCTGGATAAAAACAGAACCAAGTTTTTTATTAGCAAAGTCTAACTTCAGCTGTTACCCATCTATTTCCGAGAGAGGTGAATAACAAATGTTTAAGCTTCTCTTTTTTGTTGTTGTTTTTTTTTTTTTTTAATAGCAGAAGTTTAATTAAACAATTATCCTGTTTTCATCTGTGCTGCTACACTGAGTTCTGAACTACCTGAAAAGATGAAATGTCAGCATTTGGTTTTGCTCACTGGTTACTAGCTAACATTTAGGAGTATAAATTGATTTCAGATGGGAATGTCAGCTGCATGCTTTGGCTAGAAATTAAGTTCTGACTCAGAGGGGTAGAAAAGATATGACAATCAAAATTTCTCAAATTCATTGCTTCCAAGTAGGGGAGTGACACCGATGCGGAACTCATCCTATATCCATTGCAGTATTATTTTCTACTCCCAAGTAACTGCTAAGTCTTCCTAAACAGTGGCATACACCATTGTGAAATCTTTCTCCTCACACTGCTCTTCTCATGCCTGGCCTAAAATCATCCCGCACTATGTTTTTCAGGGTTTCCCACAACCTTGCGGACTTGTATGATTTTTAACCACCAAAGCAAAGCAGCAGGAGGATGGATTTTGAATAAAATGGAGTAACAGTCTGGGCAGAAATGTCTGTTTTATGCCAATACAGAAAGACTTTTCTTACCTTGAATCAGGAAACAGTTTTGTTTCTGTTGTAGACATTTCTAACCATGCTAACGAAAGCATCATTTTAATCATCGATCACAAGAAGATTGGAGCCCTCAGCGCAGGAAATACATGGACCTGTTGGAGTGAGTCCAGACGAGGCCACAAAAATGATCAGAGGGCTGGGGCACCTCTGCTGCGAGGACAGGCTGAGGGAGTTGGGGTTGTTCAGCCTGGAGAAGAGAAGGCTCTGAGGAGACCTTATTGCGGCCTTTCAGTACTTACAGGGGGCCTACTGGAAAGACAGGGACAAACTTTTTAGCAGGCCCTGTTGAGATAGGACAAGAGTGTGTTAATGGCTTTGAACTAAAAGAGGGGAGATTTAGACTAGATAGAAGGAAGAAATATTTTACGCTGAGGATGGTGAGACACTGGAGCAGGTTGCCCAGAGAAGTGGTAGATGCCCCATCCCTGGAAATGTTCAAGGTCAGGTTGGACGGGGCTCTGAGCACCCTGATCTAGTAGAAGGTGTCCCTGCTCATTGCAGGGGGTTGGACTAGGTGACCTTTAATGGTCCCTTCCAGCCCAAAGTACTCTATCATTCTATGATTCTAAGAAAACAGAAGAGAGGGCAGTGGTACTACCCCTGAATGCTTTTAGTCAGCAGCCCAGCAGTTATAGTGTTTATCCAAGATCATTAAGACAGACACAGCTTCTTGCACTGCACCACGTGGATACAGCAGCTCAGGACAGCATTGCTCACACCTCTGCACTGCTTCTCAGCTGCATTTCGTTGAACTCCTAACCCACTGAGTAGAGCATAGGTGGGTGACAATATTTCAGGGCCAGCAAGCTTTTAGGTGTTTTATGCCAGGTTCATCTTCACATAAGTCATGCAGTGGGAAAGCCTAAGCTCACTGGTGTTGAGCCTGAAAGCTGTGGGTCCCAGCCCCTTCAGGTGTCTGAGGACTAACACAGCTGGTTATTCTTTTTCTCAAATCAGTAATGTCAGAGGGGCTATGACTTGGGCTTACAAGGGATCTGGAGCAGCTGTAGCCACTCCATTTTATTTGGCTGTTGGGGGCTATATGTAAGGAGCACGTACTTCCTCTGGCTTCTGACTGATTATTTGCCCTTTTTTTTTTTTCTTCACCAGTGCCCAGAACAGCATGTTATAGTATGGATGTCCTACTTGGCATGATAATACCATTTCACTAACCAATGGACTTTCATGTGGGACCGACATGATTTTCCTACCTTAGGTTGAGGCTGACTATTTTTCCTTCAGAAATGGGTGTCAGGCAATAGCAACCTACAGGTTTGATTTGTAGCTCAAAACCAGGCAAATCTAACATGTAATTCTAAGCAGAGCTTGGTCATCTACTCACTTGCTTATTCCCCTTCTCCCAATCTGTTTAAAGCAAGTTTCATCCCAAACCTAGCTGTTTATAAAGCCTCTGCTCCTTTGAGTGGCATTACTTTTATTCTTGGCTTAAGTGCGGCTCTAACTAAATAATTAACCAGCAAAGGGTTTCTTCATATGAACATAGTGTGTGGATCCCCTCAAAGGACTTCCAAGTCTCCTTCATTCTCCAGACAAACCCTCAAGGGCCAAGTCACCAAAAGATGTTTTTGTCTTTTCTTCCCCACCCTTTGCCTTTTTTGCCAGTTCTAAGCAGCCATAAAATATCTGCTACACACTTCTGTGATGCAGGGAGAATAATAATCAGCCCTGGGCCAAGTCACGTACAGAAGCAATAGAAGAGTATTTTAACCGAGCAGGAATGTTATTTATCTCTAAACTACTTACGTTTAACTGCGCTTTAAAAAAAAAAAATCCTCTTCTTTTGACCAAAACAAAACTCCAAACACAGATGTTCACTAAGTATCCATGAATAAAAGATATTGAGAGAAATTTGGGAGAAAATACTCAGAACTTAAATCCCCAAATCCTAACACAGATTTTATTGAGTAAGAACTCTCTCCTAATTAATCAAGGCTAAGCAATGAGTAAAGCTTTCAGAATTTAACCATCTCCTTACATAACTGCATTTTTTAAAATTAGGCTTTGTAATCTTATACTTTCATACAGCATTGCACCAGCGAAGTCACAAACTATAAATGATCTCCTAAAAGCAGTGAAATTGAAGCCAAGAGCTTTTGACTAACTTGAAATTTGCTGCTGCAAGGGATAAATGTGCCAGATCCTAGTATGTGGGTCACTTGCTTTGCCAGACCATCCAGTGTATGAACAGACTTGCATCTCTCATCCTGAGCAGGGCAGAGAATAAGTATTTTGACCATTTTCAGCTTTTTGTGTTTTATGGGCAAATGTGTGATAATGAAAACCTGGAATATGGAATTAATTATTTTTTGATAATAGCTGTAAACTTGCTCTTTCTTAATATCCATTCTGTCAGATCCCATCCTAACAGTTGTATGCACACTACAACATCTGCCTATTGCTACAACAGGCACTAATTGGCTGAAGGGTATGGATTGGTAAATTGAGTTACTGCCAAAGCCCATCAAAACAGGGTAAAGGACTATTTGGAGGGCATTTTGAACAAACACGCAGAGTCACTGTCCCTGCTTTCCTTCTCCTGTCTACAAATACGGAAATTCAAATACCAAAGCTCTCAATAAATTTCACAACTGATAAGAAAACCAAAATAAGCGTGTTTTAATTACTGTTCTCTCTGTGCATCACACTAGTGCATAGTCAAATCTTTGCAAAAATCATTTCCTTAGGATCATGAATCAACAATATAATTTCTCACTGTTAAGATACAGGAGCATATCACATAATTATATTCTCTGGAAAGTATATTCTGTGAATACGAATCAAGTAATGACTAGGCTAAAATTCTTCATAGAAAAATTACAACAGTTAATTTTGCTTTTCATTTCCCATTTGCTGTAACTAATTAATTCTGAAGTTGAGCATTAGGATTGAACTGTATCAAACTCTTCCTACAGTCAGACCTTAAGAAAGCAAGAATGGAAAAGTCACGGAAGAATCTGTTTACTGTGATCAAAGAACACTATATGCTGTGCAAAAAATGGATGAAATTCTGTTTAGTTAGGCATATTCTCGTAACAGGTTTTCTTTTTTATGCTTTGTTTGAGTGAACTTGTCCTTTATGGCCTATCATGCACAGGACAGCTGTTCAGATTAGTAGTGTTTTAGGGTGTGTTACTGAGATATGCAGGGGTTTTGGTTTTAACTGCAATGTTTCTGTGCTTTGGCTTTCCAATGTGCAACATGTGATCTTTGTTAAAACCCTGCTGTGGAATGCTGACATACACACAAGATTGTTTTCCCTGCCAGGAGTTCATATAGATTTATATGAAGTTTTAAAAAATGCACACTCAACTTTCATTTTCCATTCGGAAAGAAACACAGCTGTCATGTTGGTGACAAATAGCTTTTAATTTTAAACTTCTGGATGAAAGGAAAAGGCATCTTTCCTGACCACACTGTGGCAGGATAGAACTAACTACATCCTATGACTTGAGTAGCCCATACAGTATCTGTAGGTAACTGAACACAACATTTTACTGACTGCTTCAGAAAAAAAGCTATTCCTAAATTCAGCTTTCCTAAAAACAGATGACAGAGTCTGCTTCCTCCTACAGTGGGGATTAACTGCTCTTCTGAGCCTGTCTGACATTTCTATGATCACAAAGCAAAAAGAAAGATACCTTTGGAGGTACGGTAGGGAAGAAAAAAGATTTATGCAAAGGTTGGAAGTAAGACATAACTGTCTCGGCCAGAAGCTAGTAGCGATCAAATGCTTTCTTCACAAAGAAACTCCAGGCTGAGATACTGTCAGTAGGAGCATTTCACTGGATGAATGTTCAAGGGAAGGAGTCACTTTCTCAAGCCATGGATTGGTTGCAGGACCAGTCAAAAGCCTTGCAGGAAATGGTCTCTGTGGCAGCGTATATCCTGCCTGAACTAACTGCCATGATTTCTGTGGAAATCCCTCAAATCTTGCCCTTGCTGTAGGGTTTGCACCTGTAGAGTGCCATATTTCCTTCTTTGTTTCTTGTTTTACCCCCCTACCCTTTGAATTTGCGGAGACAATGCAGTGGCGAGACAGCCACAATACGGCACCGCAGCATGGAAGTGAAAACCATGTGTGAGCCATCTGTAGGGCCCTAGGCTCCCCAACATCTGCTATCCGCATTCCTGGATTTTTATGGCCAGATCATCTCCCGACGTCCCCGAGGGGGCTGTGCCTTGCAAAAAAGAAGGGAGAGCTGCTGCTGCTGGGCTTCCTCTAGCTGGGAGGCGGGATGAGACATTCCCACCCTTCCCACCTCAGGAAAACACTGCCCTTAGTAGCTTCTGCTGTTTTCCTTTTTGTGGTATAACCCCCACTTTGATGTGGTTTTAGGGTAACCGCGCTAGGAGTGTCCCTGGCTGGGTGGCTTTCGGGACCCACAGCAAGAGGAGGCAGATGGGCATCAGTCCCGTGACTCTCCACGGAAGAAGCCCTTGCTTTAATCCTCCCCCCTACCAGCAAAGCTCTTGGTATTGCCACAGGGAAAATCTGTCCATCTGCCCACCTGCCAGTCCACCCTCACCAGAACTTCACTCTCTCTCGCCAGTGAAGGAAATCAAAGAGATTTAGAATCATGGAATCATAGAATGTGTTGGGTTGGAAGAGACCTCTAACGGTCATCTAGTCCAACCCCCTGCAGTGAGCAGGGACATCTTCAACTAGATCAGGTTGCTCAGAGCCTCATCCAGCCTGGCCTTGAATGCCTCCAGGGATGGGGCCTCCACCACCTCTCTGGGAAACCTGTGCCAGTGTCTCACCACCCTCATTGTAAAGAACTTCTTCCTAATGTCTAATCTAAACCTGCCCTGCTCTAGTTTAAAGCCATTGCCCCTCTTTCTATTGCTACATGCCCTTGCAAACAGCCCCTCCCCAGCTTTCCTGTAGCCCCCTTCAGGTACTAGAAAGGGCTGTATGGTCTCCCTGGAGCCTTCTCTTCTCCAGGCTGAACAACCCCAACTCTCTCAGCCTGTCTTCACAGCAGGGGTGCTCCAGCCCTCTGATCATCTTCGTGGCCTCCTCTGGACCTGCTCCAACAGGTCCATGTCCTTGTGCTGAGGGCTCCAGAGCTGGACACAGTACTCCAGGTGGGGTCTCACAAGAGCAGAGTAGAGGGGGAGAATCACCTCTCTGGATCTGCTGGCCATGGTTCTTTTGATGCATCCCAGAATGCAATTGGCCCAGAAAGCTAATAATTATAAATAAATGTGTTTTCTTGTACGATGCTGGCACTTTGACAGTTCACAGCAGCTGAGATCTGTGCCTACTACTCAAGACAGATACAAATGTTTACACAGTCTATTCCCAGGCTGAGATTTTAAAGTACAAAATGAGTCTGAATATGTTAAAAATCAGACCTGAGAGAGGAGTTGCAGGGATTTTTCCTGTGTTGGCTGGAAGTGATTGCTCTGTAACAGTTGTAAATACTATTTTTGCTGTGTGGTGTTATAGAATTTTCCTGCCTGTTGGATAACTGTAACGTTATTAATGAAAATTAAGTTTAATTCCATTGCCACCACATCCAAATTAGGGGTGCCTTCCAAGCTCAAGACTCAATGAAGTTAAAACAGTTTTCTTTGGTCTTTGTTCAAATGTTTTTTTCCCCCACCCCAATTCAATGTTCCAAATCAAAGCTGAAAAAAACTGAATTTCCATAATATAACGCAAATCATCATAGTAGTTTGCCTACCTCGAAACAAAAGTACACTAGGCAAATTATCTACCAGAAGTCAATTAAGCTATCCCACTCTTCCATGAGGCTAATAAATGAGTTAATAGTCTGAATGATTCAACGTGATAAACAAAGCATGTCTAATAGCACGTTTAAAGCTTTCCAGTTGTCTAAAATGCCATTTTCCAGAAATTTTCTTTTACTTGTGAAGTGCTCTATCCGTAATGGAATAGGAGCTTCAAATCATTGTACCCTTCATGTAATAAAAATTTTTATTAGTTCTGAGAACTGAGTAGAGTATCTGTAATGAGAGGAAAATATTGCTCTGAACTTACTGCATGCCTGGCTGTGTATTTCTAGGTAAAAAGTCAAAGGAAAGGAGTTTGAGCTTTACCCTATCTAAACTTATCTGCAAAATATACTCACAGATGTAGTTTGAAAGACAGAGACAAATAGTGTGTTTAACCTTAGGAGGTGCTTGGGTTTTCCCTAATCTCGACCTGCCACGTAGCTGAAAGTGGAAGCCTTTGAAATGTTTTTACAAAAATATTTACTTTTTATTAAAATTAGGAATGGAGAAGATTAACAAGGCTTTTCCTCTCCCTTTCTTTTTAACCTTGCAAACAGTTTAGTCATGAACCTCTGCAGGTCGGCATGCTCTGTTGTGTTTATCTGATAGTGACAGAACAAACTTCAAATATCGCAAGGGCTCAGTTTAATCTGTTGTGAGCACAGAACAGCCTTTTTTCTGAAGACGTCTAATTAATAGACCACTCATTCAGCAATGAGCTCTGCATCGTGTTAGTTTCCGAGGGAATTTTTTCATGACAATTATGCATTACAAAAACAGAGGGGAAGCGCAGAAAATGAGTCAAAGCTGCAGAATTTGGACGTGCTGAAATCATGTGCTGCTTAAAGTCTGAATGTTAGAAATATTGTCCATCTGCCTCTTCTGCTGATTTATTGACTAGCCCCGTGAGCTTTTGATGTTGAATATTGGGGTACAGACACTGGGAAAAGAAAAGAGCACCCAATCTGACAGTCTTAACCATACAAAACCCTCCCTGGTCCCAGCCTTGCTGTTCTTGATACTCAGTGTAGATTTGCTACCAAGTCCAATAAGGACTGGAAGAGTGAAACCCTCAAGACTGAAAAGGGCAGTTACCCTGGTAAAGCGCAAGTTGGGATTAGTGTGCAGGCATTGGGCAACTGGGTGGAGGAGGAAGGGTCTCGGCATTGGGACACAAGTTAGTAAGGACTATAAGACTGCTTCTTTACATGAGAAATAAATACAGCTTACTGCTGCTTTGTTTTGAGCATTTTTTCTATCAAAAGCTGAGCTCCTATATAGTATACTCAACTACTAGTAAAATCTGAAAGTCCCAGAACTAAAACAATCTGACTGAGGAAGGGAGTAAAACGTTTCTTTTTTTCTTTGAAGGAACTAAAATCTATTGAAAGCAAAATAAAACATAAATTTGGCACCAGTCCCAGTTCATCTTCACACCACAAATTAACGATGCATTAGATGTTCTGGGCTATTTCAGGTCTTTTTCGTAGCCCCATTGACATTTCCATAAGCCTCTTGGCAGCAGAGTCAACTTTTCTGCACTCCAGTTTACCCCAGTATAAGAGTACTTTTTCCTGATTCTAATCATCCATAATCTCTTATAACCCTCACTCACTATAGCAATCTCACAGTTAGCGTGAGCTGCTGCTGACGGTGCACAACGCATGAGATCCCCGTGCTACTCCTAGATGCCAAAGTCATGTTGTGTCCTGGCCAAAACCAGCAAGCATTAAAATGACTGAGAAACACTTAAGGAAAGGGAGGGTTTGATACCTGAGTAGATGACTGAACTTTGAAGCTGTGGAGGAAAGCTTGAAATTTCTGAGCAGCCCCACTCGGTTTGGTTTTTTTTTAACATTTTTTTCTTTCTGATTTAACTCCTATTGAGACATGATGATACAGTTCTTTGTGAAACAAGAAAAAAAAAAAACGTATGTGAGGCTTGCTTTTTCACAGAAAACCTTGATTTTCTCTTCAGTGATGAACATGCAGGTGGCTTGGGAGACGATTCACTTGGAAGCGCTGTTAAGTTGGCCCACATTTCGCTTAGGACCCTTGACCTGAAGACTCCTTGCTCCAGCAGTTTGAGAGGAATGCGTTTTCTAATGCTGTTTTGCTGGCCTTCGTTTTGTTGATGCGGCGGTTGAATTATGGAAGACAACTTGCACTGCAAGTCAGCCGTGGAAATGCTTGTCTTAAACATGTTAACTCATTCCCACAGTCTTGACAAAAGCCCAAGCCAGCTGCTAATCTGTGTTAAATAAAGAAAAGACAGGTGGTTGGGATTTATGTTCAATTTATTTATTAGTTTATTATGTGGCTTAAAAGTCTGAGATAAAATTTTAAAAGGTTTTGTCTCAATTACATGGATTTTAATACTAAATACATTCCTTTCAACCAAAAATAGCAATCATTATATGTTTTCAAGCTTTTTCTACATGCTACTTATACAAAATACACTCAAATGAAACTAGTTAGTCTGGCCAAGTACAGAAATGAGTATGAATTATCCAGTACGTCATAGCAGCAACAGCAGCATTAAGATTTAATCAACCTGTCATTTGGACAGAAGGTTGTGGTTGCCAATGGAAATATTAAGAGTATACTTTTTTGACACAGCTTTCTGAAGAAATGGTGCTTATGGGACAATATTTGCCCTTTGGCTGTCTATCTGTACCCATTCCTCCAACTATAACTGAATTTGATTATGGGCCAGATATTTATGAGATATTAGAGGAGGCTCTTGAGCCTTGTGAAAAACAGTTTTTAGGTGAAGGAAACTCAGACTAGCACCCACAAAGGAAAAAGCTGTTGCGTGACTAGAGCATCAACCTGTCCTCTTGTCTCAGCATGCGGCCAGTCAGCACACACAAGGCTGAGAACGGGCCAGAGTAGGTGCCGTCTGTTCCCTAGAGGGTTATGAGGAGCTCTGGGAGAGAACTGAGGTAAACAGAGGAGGAGAGGGAGCGTGGGGATGTGGGAGCAGACATAAAATACATAGTTCTCTGAAAACACCTACTGCCATTTACTAACAATTAAGGTAGACCAATCGCATTTGTTAAAGCAAGGACAAGTCTTTCTTGTGCTGATAGGGAGGTACCTCAGTGTTGGTGTCAAGTCTGACCAGATTAAACAAGAAAATAAAATAGCCCTTTGAAAATTTAGTTGCTGAAACTGGTCCTGCCTTACGTGCTATCCCTTCCTTCTCTCTTTCTGTATGTAGTCTACGTGCGTACAATTTCTTCAGAGCTCTCTCCCTAGAGGGTCAGAAGATGTAAACCAGGAATTTGGCTAAACAAGCACTCTGGGCTGAATAAGGAATCCTGGGCCTCTTCCCTTGGCCAGTTTGGGTGCAGCACTGATGAAGATTTTCCACTTCGAGGTTCATATGATAACTCTGACTTGCCTGTTTGTTTATACGATGCACATTCATTCAGGGATATCCTTAGATTTAGGGTCAGCACTTGGACGAAAGGCTTCCTGACAGTACGTGAACTCTTCTGCAAGGAGTAATGTGGGTCTGGTGCACAGTAATGAACCAATGAGAGGGAAAGGTCTTGGAGAATATTTACTGTTGGGAAAACAAGGTTTTAAGCAAGACACAATGACAAAATCTTGACACAGTCATTAGGGGCTTTACAACTTTGTTTTAACCGGTAGGATATTAAGCTCACATCTTACATTCATTTTGCATATCCATTATTTTCTATATTTAAAATACAGTATTGGACTCATACTTTTAGATGTACCTCCTCTCGCTACGTTTGCCTCCCCCTCCTTGTTGTGGCCCCCAGTGAAAATGCTAGCCCATTTTGGCAGGTTATTTACAAACATTAAGAAAGGGTTCCTGTTCCAAAGAGTTAACACTGGGCAAGACAATGGAAAAGAGAAATAATGCAATGATGTTGCTCTCTCAAAGTCATGCATTATTCCAGGGGTGAGACAGAAATAGAAGCAAAGCCTCCTGGTGCTCTGCACGTTGCTCTCTTTTATTCTCCCTCGCTCTTTTTCTCCCTCCCCCCTCCAATTTCTACCTTTTTTCAGTCTCCTATCTAGATTTTTTTCTCCCTTCCACACTTTCCCTTCCCCTTAGGCTGTGTCTGCCTAGTAAGGAAAGAAAATATCTTTGGCCTCCCTCTGAACAGGACGTCTCTTCAGAGATTTTCAGCTCTCCTTGGATGCTGCATTACTACACAGCTCGTAATGCCTGAGCTCGCTAGATTAACGCTTGCTGGACTGCCTGCACGAGTCACAGCTACTGTAGCGACTAAAGTTTCAGCTTATCTGGAGACAGCCATCTATGCTGACATGTTATATATTTAAATATTATTCTAGCTATAAACATCTCTAGAGTGCCAGGGACTCCATATTCCTCCTAGTATATTGAACTCAAGGCTAACCGGTAGTAGACTTCAGATCTTTCACAGTGCGATTTTCTGCTTTTTGTATGCTAACACATCAGATGGGTGGTAGTCTTAGAGAATTAGATGTCTTTATCACTCTGGTTAAATGTTTCATAGGAAATAACATGGCCAATACTGCACCTGAGGAAATCCCGTAGAAGCTGCGGTTTGTCTAGAAATCTAAAGCGAAGTTGGGCTTTTATTTTTAAAGGAGCAGCATTGTATTATTTTGGATAAGTAGGGGATTTCTTTCTGCACTTGTGATATCAATTTGCTCTGGTTTTTAATTAATTCTGTTTTGCAACATTAGATAATAGGTAACATTCATGAAGGGCTCCAAATTCTCTACTGGCTTTGAAGCTCCATCAGCATATTGGTCTAGTTCCCAGTGTGACCAATTAAGTGGGAGGATACAACAGTGGGAAGATATAGAGGTTACTTGAGCAGCTTCCTGCAGGCATTGGGCAGAGTTTATTTGGCAACCTCTCCTACTGCACGAGGAGAAAGTTGGAAAAACTTGGCAACCGTGTGCCGATAAACAAAGCA
Source organism: Rynchops niger (assembly GCA_013400035.1). Classification (NCBI taxonomy): domain Eukaryota; kingdom Metazoa; phylum Chordata; class Aves; order Charadriiformes; family Laridae; genus Rynchops; species Rynchops niger. Next base: position 1,132,241 of record VXBH01002675.1, on the reverse strand, counting down.
AAGTTTAGTGGCTTCTTCTGTTCGTGGCTGGCTGTGGAGGAACAGGGAGCTCGGCATTTCCAAACCACCCTGCAAACGGAACTCTCTGCTGGTAATAGCTAGATCTGAGCTGTGGAACGGGCTGTGTTTATTTGCACATACGTAACACTGCCCATTCCTACACACCCCGACAAAATTGTTTGCAGTGGGGTTTACATTGCCTGTACTCTAACTTTGCTGGTGTTCCCGCACCATGCTCTGCGTCATTATCCTTCTATAACGATTTATGTTAAGTTCAGAAAACCATCACGATTTTGTGGACATTTTAATTCTTCTTTAACTCAGTTAAAATTCTCTTTCTGCTTTGTGTATATTAAGAAATCATGCAAAAAGGCACGGGCCTAGCCCTGCAAGCCATTATTCACATGAGTTACTTCCTTAACTGTATTGAATTACTCACAGGAATACGTTTGCAGAACGCGGTCTTACTATTGTTGAGAAAATACTGCTAATTTAAAAAAAAAAAAAAAAAAAAAAAATTTTTTTTTGCTAAAAAACCCAAAGAATTTATTTGTATTTTAAAAGTAACATTTATCATAGTTTTCACAAGAAAGTTTAAAGTTTTAGCTAAAGCAAAGAGTGGTTTTACTTTCTTATTGCACATCTTTTAGGAAAAGAAAAACTCCCAGTCGTGAAAAATTCCAATAGCGTCTTGTATTAAAAGCGTTAAAACCTGAATTAAAGAACATAATTCAGATGGAGTTCTGGCGACTGTGCCAAAGATGACATCGTTGGCTGCTGACTCCATCCAGATTTTTGGAGCAGGTGTGTTGACTCATTCTCTGAGAAGCATGAGGAGAAACGCTGGCCTGGCTCCAACCCCACAACGCGGGGCTCACCCAGCTCCATTGCTGCTTGGGGACTAACCACCGCTGTCAGGCTGAGCGATCCGCGTGGAAACGCAAAGTATTGCTTCAACATGATATTCCGGAGAGATTAGCAATGCTCCGTCCGAAGGCTGGGGGACGACTCGCAGCCGCACGTTTACATCCCGAGTCTCGTCGCTCCCGCCAGTGTGTTGGGAAGTTTATTGTGATTGCAAAAGCAGCAGCCCCTCCAGTGACCGTTTTTCCTGAGAAAGTCGCTGGATGCTTGGCCTGCGATTCCTAACTGGGTTTGGAAAACACATGTCTTTTCCAACACATTTTGAACATTGTTGCCATTTTTATGGGAGGCTGTCAATGGTTGCTTTAGTATTTAGGACTCCCTCTGTTAAGTGGTGTATCATCAACATCACCGTGTTTGTCTTGTCTTGTCATCTCATCTCATCTCATCCAGCTTTCTGGATACCTTTTTTCCCCCAAATGATATGCATTATAGGATACTTATAGGAGTATATTTAGAATCATAGAATCATAGAACGCTTTGGGTTGGAAAGGACCTTAAAGATCGTCTAGTTCCACCCCCCTGCCAAGGGCAGGGACATCTCCCACTAGGGCAGGCTGCTCAAAGCCCCGTCCAACCTGGCCTTGAACACCTCCAGGGACGGGGCCCCGGTTCATTTAAAAGAACTCACTGTATCAAGGATGAGATATTAACGTTTTTCTTTAGAATTAATTTCTCTTTCATAAATATGTATGTTTTTAGCAATCCGAGAAGCAGATTGGTACAATACAAGAGTGAATTCAGAGAATATATCTGCCTCCTGTCCCCTTTCCCCTTTACTTTAAATCTCTCACTGAAAGTTTGAAAGAACTCTTAGGCCTTGCAGAGATACCTCAAAGTGAACAGTGATTGAGGAAAAGAAGACACCTTTACAGAACGGTCTTTTCCTACAGCTCCCACATGATTAAATGCAATTTAATTAGTGTTGCTGCCTTAATTATTTTAAAAAGTAAGTGTTGCATCTAGCAGGAGTGCTAGTGTTTGGAATATTCAGTGTCACTGCAATTAAAACCTCCAGAATTCAGTGAGCGTGTCCAGTTGCACAGCAAACTATGGTGGGAACCAGAGAGATGCTTTCTGGACTAGTTGAAGTTCATGGAATATCTTTTGCCTATTTGGCATGTATTTTTGACCATTTGGAAAATACAGTCAGGAAGTAAGGAAAGCCCACGTCACGATGTTGTCTACATTTCTCTGTAGGCAACAGATGTATTTATTTGTGTAGGCTGTTGGCAAGTGGCAGAATAAAACTGGGAAATAATCAACAGGTCTCTCATGGTCACCGATAGCGGTAACTGAGGTTTTTGTTGCTGGTATCAAAATGCCCAAGGGAGGCTGGGGCTGCTCTGAAGCTTCAGTGCAAAGATGGAACACCTCTGTGGAAGTTAGGAGAATGACGGCAGCCTGAAAACTAAATTTGCTTTAAATAGGAGAATCTGCTCTAGCAGGTTCATGATAGTGACTGATGAGGACTGGGTTTTCTGGGGAGGCTTATATAGCCAACCCAGACCTGTTGGGTGAGAAAACCCGACTTTGTGCAGAGCTTGCAAGCATTCACCTTTCACCGACCCTTAATCTTCATTATAAAAAATCAAAGCACCTGGAAATATGTCACTGTAATCTCTAGTCATTCATTTTGAGAGTTTTGAATTTCATATAGGAAACCGTCCTTTGAAATATATTTTTAACTGCTGAATACCTGAGATTACTTTATTCAAGGCATCTCTTTGTTTAAGCAATGCTCTCCTACAGTGTTTTGTATTTTTTGTGAAGCCAAGTAAATTAAAAAAAAGTATTTATTTAACAGGCTGGTTCTGCGCTAGGTTCACCTTAAAAGCTGGTTCTCAGTCTCCTCTCGTTTGCTCTCTTTTCCTTCCACAAGTCATTTACTAAACTCGATGGGGATATTTGAAATGGGAAATCAAGATGTGAAGGAAGATGCTTGGTGTGGTTATTGCATGGCAACACGCATTCCAGCTCACAGCTAATTACAGGCAATGCTGACATCTGAGAGCTGGGAATGAATTGGGATGTTAAATCTGCTTATTTGTACAGTAAAATCTTTTCCACAAAGTATTATTTTACTTCACAGAGCCAAGGCCAGTCTGCAACATCAATGTTAATAGAAATTTAATGTTGTGTTAATACGGGATAGTAAAAGGCGATGTAGCTTTATTAACTTAGCATAGAGATAGACCATGGACCAAAACATTAATCATAAGCATTCCTCTATTGACCTCCCGAAGGGCCAGACTCCTCCAGCTAGGCTTATTACTCCCCCATGGGAATAGTAATATCCCATTTCAACAGTGAGAACCAAACACTTGTCTTGGTTTTAGTTGATGGATGGCCTAACTATTTTTATTTTTTATTTCTTTAAGAGAAATAACATCCCTCTCCCTTTTTGAGATCAGACAGCATGGTAACAGGCAGAGTCTGAGAATCTCTGCTGGATGGGATCATCGGTGATGTACTGAGCACTCCCTCTCATAAATACCAAGTTTTCTTTCTCGGGGCAGTTTCTTTTCATGACGCTATTTCCAACATATGGAAAGTTCATTGCTTAATATAATATGGCCAATGCTTCCCTCTCCTGTATGTTGCATCCAAAAGTGACCTAAACATGGTGAAATAATAACCCCACATTTAATAATATTGTAAGAATATCAGCCAGCTGTAGCAGATTTTCCAGAGGGTATATTGACAACTTGCATATGTGTTTGCAAATATACTGGTTTTGGCCTCTCTAAATTATATCCGTTCATGGCTAAAGCTCATCAGAGAAAATACTCATGGCCTACTTATTTTTGCCGATGTATAAAAGGAGGGAGTCCTTGGCTTTTCTGGAATCATTTGGATGTAAGCCTAGGAGAATCAGGTTCTGCTTCCTCTAAAGCACTTACTGATAGATCAGCAAGGAAGGGGCTGGCACAACTCTTCAGTAACTCATTTTTAGTCAATTTTTTGCAGCACCTGTCTGTTCCGTAAGAAATGAGAACAGAGCTGTGGAAAAGGGATACGTGCTGAAGCACTTCCCATCTCAGGTTTTTCGTTAAAACAGTTTGCTTGTTTGCTTTTCTGGGATCTTTATTCCAGAGAGATACTTTCTTTGCCTGTTCCTGCTAAACGTTTCTGTTTGCTCTTACAAAAATAGTAAAACTGACCATATGCTACAGAGTAATATTACAGACAAGCTTTTCTATCAGCAAATGTGTTCAGGTCTCTCTTTCTGAGGTGAGAAAAACATATGAGCTAGACCCTCCCCCAAGCCAGTGGGGTGTAATAAGGAATATAACTACATCTCGCACTTCTGGACTTTATAAGGATAAATTACAATTATTAGTAAGCCCATGTGCATTTTGCTGTAGCCCTCAGAAGCCTCACCAGAATCAGTGTGATTCAGCAACAGAAATGGCTACAGGAGATTTCTTCTTCTTCCCTGACCTGCTACTGTCCGGTTCCTAACCTGTGGCCATCTCTTGGCCTCTGACAAGGGTTTGATCACCTTTCCTTGCACGGAAAAAAATCTCCCTTTTATTTCGAATTGTGTTTGGGCTTTGAGTGTAATAGACAGTTCAGGGGTTGAACACGGCACATTACCCTGAACAGGTATTTTATTCACTCTGCCTTTTCCCAGTCCGCTACATTTATGTCCTATGATACTAAATCGAGTTGGAGAAAAGACATATTTGCATCCATTTTCATGCATCAGCTCCCACACAAACCCAGCTGTGCACCAGCCCCAACAGAGAGTCCTTAATTTTGTTCTCTCCTTACGCAGGAGGCAGCTTTTTTAAAAGTATTTAGCTAGGTGCCATGAAATGACTTCATGGAAATCGCATGGCTTCAAATATAACCCTGAGGACGTACACAGTAAGGCAGAAAGGCATTCCTCCTGCAATCCAAGTTTTGGGAGGTTGGAGAGCGAAGGCTGGAGGTACAAATCCACGGTCCAGGACCAGTAAATCAGTCTGCTGTGCAATACCTCTCCCTCCTTTCCACTCATGTCTTCTGGCTGAAGTAGTACCTGGACCTCTCAGCCAGTGGCATGGCTCACAGGACCCCGCGCAATGTTACAGGCTCCCGCAAGGGCTCCGGGGGAATTGCAGGCTGTCAACAAAATCTGCTTGGAAAACAAAGCAGGGTATGATATAAGCCGCTTTCCCTCTGACAAAGGAGAGGTCCAGAGAGACGATTTTTCCAGCAATTGGGCTGCGAGAGGACTCGATGGGGAGAGCAAACATGGGAGGCCGCGCCCGGAGGGGAGGGCACTTGAGTTTGGAGCAAATTAAAAGGCAGGATCTGAAGTCTGCGGTATATCATGGAGGCGAGAGAGGCAGAGCTTGTAGTTCCCTCCAGAATTTGAAGGCAAAGGGTTACCAAAGAAACTCTGGTTTGCCTGAACTTACCCTACGGTGTGTCTCCTGGGTGTTGACAGTACGCATAGCAATGAGAGGAGAAAACACACAACCCTTGTCACCTCCCCACTGGCCTTTTCTTCCAGGTGCTCCTATGTGTGCTGGGTGCAGGGGGCTGTCCCAAGAAAGTGTTGTGCGGGCAACGTGCGTGACTGCTCTCATGGGGCACCCTCAGACAGAGTCTCCACAGAAAATGCAAGTGTGATAGGAAGCCTTTTCCTCCGCTTGTGCTACAGGAAACACTTTCAGCGTGCTTCCTCATGTCCTTTAATCTGTCATCGAAAATGCCCTCTCTTGTCTCCATCATTTTTTACCCTTTCTTCCACCCTACAGAGTTTCTGCAGTATCAGCTCTGATCACCGTATTTATATTTTGGAACTGTAGTAAATGGCTACTTTCATTTGTCACCCCATGGTGCTTGATGCCTTTTAGTACAATTTCAATTATTTGCTTTTTGACTAAAACTTACGCAATTTCTTCACTCCTTTATTCACTGGCCTGGCCCTGACAAATATTGTAAGGTTAAAGGAAGTAAAACTGGGTCTACTTGGAAATCTTACAAAAAAGTCAAGTCATACGCTGACTCCTTGAACAAAATAACAGCTGCAAAAAGCAAATGACACAGCCTTTAAAATGTTACCATTGCAAAATTATGAGGAAATTGTAACTTAATTATGTTTAATTATATTCCATTAGAAGAAAAAAAAGTCTGCTACACAGCATCTCAAATGTAATTGCCTCAGTAAGGAAATTTTTTTCTGTGAAAGTGTCAAAATGTCAATTATACATTCATAAACTTGTGCTGAAGAACTGATTTATCTATTATCAATCATTCAAGAAAATGTTCTATACAGTGTGTGCAAAGGAGATAAAATCAGTCAAAACACATTAAATGGTTTTGCACTCCTGCAATATGGAACTATTCCCATTTTCCTAACATTTAATACCACTAAAAAATCTACTTTTGCAGCCTGTGCTCTTCCCACCACTTTATAGTGGTGGAAAAGAGGAAGGTTTCTGTCACTTTAAAGACTTCTTCAGCCAGACCTCAAACGAAGTCCATTCTGTTCAATTGTCTTCCTGAGAAATACGATGATGAAGGTAAATTTGAAGTCTGTATGTCTCAGACAGCCCTTATTTTATTTCCAAACAAGTCCTTGGCACTGGAGTACGCATATAGGTATAAAAGAAAGATGCAGATCAAAAAGGTCACGTAAAAGTAGCTGAGACAGAACTTCATCCTGAATATGTAAATAGCAGCAAATACAGAAGGTGAAAAACCGGGTGAAGGGAAAAGAGAAAAAAGAAAAGGAAAAAGAAAGGAAATTTTCTGTTGATTTCAAGCTGAACTGGGACAGTTCTAGAAAATATGAGAAAGTTTTTTTCTCTCTCATTTCCCTTACCAGTACCATTACCCCCCTTAGATAACTAGTCTGGTTTTGTAGTCTGAGAAAACTGAGCTCTAGGAATCTGAGCTCTGGATATTTAGTTTAAACTAAATGGACCTACAAACCATTTGGAGATTTACCCATCACTGAATGCCAGAAAATATGAAAGTGATCTATCTTAGAGTACTCTGTGTTCTTGACAGGGAGTTCTGGGGACTCACTGCCTTATTGCATAATGTTGGACACTAGTAACAAAACATCTGTTAGCAGAGAATGTGAGCTGCAGATAACTGTTGTATTAAAATGACCAAGAAATATATATCCTTGGATGCTTGAAATTACTTTGGTAAAGTGGTACAGAATGGTATAGCTACACTGGGAAGATAATTCCTTACACCAAGGGCTTCACATAACAGAACAGTCTAGGTTATTCCTAGACAAGCAGACTATGAATATTAGTGATAAGGTAAAAGTAAACTACGTGGGATGTGTACCTGAATACAAGCCCATACATCAAATGCAATCTGTTATTTTCTCTTCCTTCTCTAAAGCAACACAGAACTTCAATTTCTTTCATGGCAACCTAGATATAACCATTATATTTAATGGCACCCTCAAGACACTGACTTGTGTTAGGAGCAATGTGCAGTCAGCCGGGTGAGCTCCCTTCTCTGAGATAAAGGAGATGCTCCCTTTTCTGGGCCCTGGTAGACCTGGAAGTGTGGTAGAAGTAGTCAGATACATGCTAAGGACAGACACTTCCAGGGATTTTGGTCTTCTGCTGGGATTAGTTGAGCTTTTTCCTCTTACTACGATGGTGCAAAAGCGAGGCACAGGCTGGCTCAGTCCTGGAGGATTATGTGATGCTGTGAGTGGTGCCTAAGGGTGAAGCCCAGGAAAGGGGAAAAGACTCACAGGGTTTGTTCACAACTTTCTCAGACAGTTCAGAAATACCCTTACGTGTGCTTCAGTCTCTCTAACTGTAAAATGAGACAGTATGCATTAAAATTACTAAATATATTAAAATTACTGAAGACATTGTTTGCAGCGTGCTATGTGAACCTCAGCTGAAAGGTATCCCAGTAATGCAAACAAGTACATTTCTCTAAACCGTATTGTAGACTTCCTAGTCCAGCAAAAGCACAGACAGACATGGCCTTTTTCATCATCTTTGGCCTTTAGGTTCTTAATGTACAATCGAACCCAGAACTACTCCATTTTCTGAACTCAACTATAACTCTAAACCAAAAAAGCTATTTGGTTTTTGGCTTTCTCGTGTCTGTATCTTTGGCTTTCTAAGTATCTGTAAAATACTTAGGTAGGCTATAGCAGTTTGGCTGTTACTGATCTCTAAGAAATTACTGGCAGTAATTAAAAATGAATGTTTTCTTGTATCATATAATCAGTAATCAGAAAGTGCTAGGAAAAACAGTGGTGATGTGAAATCAGTCACCATAATGTGTTTTGACAAGTCTCCTCATTAAGAAAATAATTACCCAAACCACTAAGTATGTAGGAAAAATATATCTTGCAAGTCTGGCAAATGATGAGCATGTTCCTTCTAATTTCCATCAATTTTTTTCTATGAAATGGAAGAATCTTCTGAAACATATCTGTAATTGCAGCTAACCCTCCAAAGGGAGGTATCCGAGACTGTTATTTCTAGTGCCAAAACAAAACAGATAGTTGGCAGTGGAAGCACACCCGCCCGTAAAGTACATTTTGGTCAAAAGTAGGCAATTCCATTTTGACTCCAAGGCTCGCATCCCATCCTTAGCTCATCACAGATGGGTGCCTCATCACTCACAGCTGTCTGAAACACCCTCATATCTCAGGCACAACAGGGAGTGAGGAGATTGCATTGTTTGCTGACCGGTATGAACTCGCTTTTTTTGATATTTATTTCCCACCGGCACAAAACACTGACCTGGTTTCCAGCATTATTGAGGATTATCCCCTTTTAAATCTCTAGTGGGAGATAATCTCTAAATTTCACTATGGAATCAGTCTCCAGGCAAGGGAAGAAGGTCCACATGGTTTAGGATTCCTTTGTGCCACTCTTTCACCTTTTCCTTCTTCTTCCCATGTATTTTTATCTGTAAAAGTGACTCCTCACATTATTCTTCACTTCTTGGCATCAAAAAACCCCACTGTGGTTATAATAAACTTGGTTAATCCTGTCCTTGAATTGTCCAAGCGATCAGGAATGAATAAAAAAGAGGTCAGTGTTAGCTAATAAAATAGAATTCAGTATTAACTTGGAGCTGCTCCTCTTCCAACTGCAGATGCTATCAGTCATCCATATCCACCCTTAGCGTGTTTCAGAAGACCTTTTACATGCACAGATGTGATGTTTCACCAGGTTTGCCTCTCCTTGTTTTCTTCTGGCAGCCCTCGTCTCAGTCATAAAAGCGCACAGCAGCCCTATCACATGAAGTCTCTGATCTCCCATTCTGAGCAACTTCATATGCCTGTAAGGACGAGCTGAAAAACCCGCAACCCCACAAGCAAAATAAAGGAAAGTAACAAGTTGGAAGGCAATAAAAACTGGTAGCAAACAAACAAACATACAAACCAAAAACCTGGGACTGAACCCTCATCAGGGAAAAAAATGTCAACAACTGTGCCAAGGCTCTGCCTAAGAGAACAAAAAGATTACCATCTACCAGCTTGCCATAAACAGAGCTCCATCCTGGAAGAGTTTGAGAAAATGAAAATTATTGGGCTGCTGAAAATAAAAAAAAAAGCTATTTCTAAGATGATGAGATGTTCCTGCCCAAGCGTGAAATAAACACCTTCCACCCAAGGCAAGGACTGATCATGGGTGGAGGATATGCAAGACCTCGGGAAATGGATAGCACGTTCTCCTGATATATGGATGGCCTCTGGCAGTCCCATGGATATCCTGCTCCTTGTTCCGATGAGGGTTATGGTAGTATACATGCATTTTTTACTCATTTTCCTGCTGGTTTGGTAGCGGGAAAGAAGAAAGTTGTAATTGCAACTTGTCACTTGCCTATTTTCCATTTTAGACGCTTTTCATATTGACTGTATTTTAAAGTGTTGAAGGGTGACAAATTTGCAGAAGTTAGAGATGGAGAAGGCCTACAACACAGTCATTCCCATTCTTCCAGCAGTGCAGGACCATCTCTCTTGCTCATTTCCTAGCGACTTACCAGGTATCTGGTCCAAAAAGTCTTCTTTCCCCTCTCTTTGTGAGTTTATTCCACACTTGAGTGACTACCATTGTCAGGAAGTCAAAGTGAACTCAAATTGAACCTAACAGAACCCTTTCTTAGGGCTCAAAATAGTTCATTTGTTTTGCTTTAATTTCCATGCATCTCTGATTTGCTGATATCTTCCAGAAGCAGAAGTTCCAAATTTACTTCTGTGAAGACTTTTCCTGGCTCACCAAAAGCAGAAGATACAGGAAATTGTATGAGAAATGTCCATGTATCTGTCACCATGACTTCCAGGCTGGAAAATGAGAAGAAATTTTCAGAAAATTGAGTCGTTTCTCTGAAGAGATTGTTCTCAGTCTCACGCATGAAAATGATACTCTCACTAGTTTTGTATGCGAGTTTTGCAGTTAAATGTTACAAAGGTTTACTTTGACATTTTTATGGCCTGTTTTAATTAACTGAAGCGAAATCTGCTCTTCTGAATGATTCATTTATCCTATCAACCCTTCTATTTTTGTAAGATTAAATCAGGAAGTTCGCATTAAGCTTCCTTTCCTGGAATTCCAGTTGAACATTATTACCCTTTGTTTAGACTGTATCACTTCTTCAGCTGATAAGAGTAGACTATATTCCACTGGAGATACAAAGATTCAGCAATTTAGACCCCTTAAGGAGAATTCTGTATTTTCCAGTAAATTACTATTTCTCTACATGTTTCAGGAAGTTACTAAAAACGATGACATTTTTTAAATCTGCAAGCATGAAACTGTACACTATTACAATGATGCGTTTCAGCAAAGCACAGATAATTATATTTTTTTTGTCCTTAGCAGTAGGAGGCATGTTATGGCTTTGCATCCTGTAGTTCGTATTGCAATCCTACAGCTGGAGCGTGATCCTCAGGACACAAAAGAAGAACAAGGGCTGGCAGACAAAGGCAGAGATCGAAAGACTAGATACTGATTCTAACAGAATCAAAATTTGGATTAAGGCACACATTTTAAACTCCGAAGTAAGTTGTCACATTCTAAACTTTGAAGTTGTTTGTCACTTGAAATCTTAAAATCAAGGTGCATTCCTAAGGGAAGCGTTATACAATGCCAGAGATACAACTTCAAGCAGGGATCCTGAGCAAGATTTGTAGTTTAGGTTGTTGCAATGATCCTTAAAATCTACGAATTAGCAGCGATGTAAAAATGTACATGCACTTTTTAATTCTGGACCATTTTCTGAAATTACAACTTACTATATACCACAAATATGTTTATACATGAACACATTTGCTGCCTGCATTCTTTGAATATTACATTTGGTTTACTCTGTAGTACCCTGGCTCCTGGTCATATCTGTGAAAACTGCCTAGTTTTACAATGTTTTTACTTCTTAGATAATTGCAATTAATTTGGTGTACCTTCTTGTGGAGTTCTTTTTGGGTTGGGGGCGGGGGGGAGGTTATTGTTTGTTTAGGACAAATTCTGGCTTCACAAACAAAGAAAAACACATTTCCTCTTAAGCTAACCCCTGAATCTCTTCTTAGGCTTGCACTAGAAGCAGGTTAACGCTCCGGTTATACTTCTAACATAGTCCAGCTGAATCCCAAATTCTTCTTTCCCAGGATTGCCTTTAGTGAGTAGAACCAATTTGTCCTTCAGCATGAATTCGAGTAACAGCTCTGCTTCTCTCTGCAGCCAGAGGTATCTGACATCACACCTACCTCATGAGTGAGGGCACCAATCTGTAGCCTTATATAGGGGGCAGATTTTCCAAACCGTCTAAAGTATATGGGAGCACAGTGTGAGAGGTACTCCTAAATTGACTCCCCCCAAAAAGATAGATAGATAGATAGATAGATTAGATAGATAGATGACAGACAGCCAGATAGATAGATATTTATATAATACAGACAGATAGAAAATAGATCTTTATATATTTTATATGTATTTTTATGTTTTCACATACTTGTAAAATGTGAAGTGAAATTAAATCTACAGGAAAACAACTTTTCATCTTCCCCAAATCTGTCAATATCTGGTTCACTTGCATACGAGGCAAAATCTCCATAAATACAATTAAATCATAAAAAGCTAATTAATGTGGTTGTTTGCAGAGGACAAATAACTCATATTCATATTAACTTAGAGGGGGCTAAACCTAAAAGGATTCATAAAATAGCTTAGTGTCTAACCCTAATTATTGCAAACAAAGATCAAAAGAAGAGCTTATCAAAAGTGGAGACAGTTTATTTCCATCTCGGAACAAAGGACAAAAGACGCAGTGTCTTGCCCTTTCCTTTGAGGTTTCTCTGTCTGCTCCTTTCCACTCCCTTTCCTGATAGGCTGCAACGTCTTGATGGCTGATCTGTTGGACTAAAACACAATCATCAATTCTGGGGAACGTCAGCTACTTATTTTTGTAACAGGAACAATGGAAATAGCATCGCATTGTTAATAGAGGTAAAAGTGATTAAAAATACCCTCTTGAGTTTTCCTTTCTAGCTCCCATCGTCACAATGCGCTGGAACTGATCCAGAACAAACTCTGACTGTAAAGACACATATTTTTACAGGAATCGGAGCGCTTTGATTCATCTTTAGCCTGCGAAGGAATGCTTGTCTTTTAAAACTGCTGCTATACAAACCAAGAATAACTAATTAGCCTTTTAATGCATGCATTTATTTTTTTCAGATTACTATTTCAAATCTAAACCAAAAAAGAGGTATTCATTTCTAAATTGATCTTAGAGAGTATACTTGGTTTTTCACTGTATATGCATACACAGCCTGTGTCAAACTACTACAAAGAAATCTAAGAGCAGCTATTTGCTAACACTGCAAATGGCAGAGCCGCATTCACAAGTTTGTGCCATTGCATGGAGTTTGCATAGTAGCGTGTTCCGAAAATGATACTAAGTAATTACGTATAGAATGAAAAGGATATCACGCTCATAGGTTAACATCTTTAAAAGTTATGTTAAACTCGTGCATAGACAAAGCTGCATAATATTTGCCTCACTTAGAAAAGTAGCATTAACTCCTCCAGAATTTTAGACAGGCACAGAGAATTTTTTTCCCTCTCCAACAGATGAACACTATTGAGCACACCAATGTAAATATCCCTACTGTGTTTTTTATTCCCTTATTAAAAGAAAAGAAATCCCTGTGTTGCTTTTGAGGTTATCACATCCTGTATAAGCTTCTTGATATAAAGATGGCCAAGACAAAGATCATTCAAATAGGTGAAACCTATTTCAGTGTTACAGAGATCAGATAAGCAGTGCTTGGTGCACCCCTTTGAGACAAGCCACTCATTCAGTGCCAAGTATTATTAGAAATTCATTTTCTTAGCTGACACATGGACTTTTCATGCAGAGAGCCCATTATGAAAAGCCTTGCTGTTCTGAGAATTTGTATTCTGATTTCTCGCATTATCAGCCAGATCAGAAATAGTAGGTGCAAGGTGGCCAGAGGATAAAGCATCAGCTTTTCATTCTTGAGAAGCTATTCTTAATGGAATAAGAGTTTCAAATGAAGTGTGGTTGAGATCACAAAAATGGTCTGTGACAGAGCCTGAAAATCCAACATCTAAAAACTAAGGCCACGATGCTGCAAGCATTTATGCGCTCAAATGTCAATATACCCTTCAACCCAAATAGAGCTGTAGACATGAATTTGTAGGAATGAGGTTTAAATTCCTTTTTACCCTGAAATAAACAAAGCCCTTTCTAATGAAGCAAAGAGACCGTGCAGGATAAGAAATACTGTTTCAAGACAAGTAGCCCAACCCATCTTAATTGTCTGAGCTTTCCATCTTGCTCTGCTTTACGTTATAAAACAGCTATAAAGCAGTGGGTAGCTCTCAATTTTTTTTTACTTTATACTCTGGGTGCTCTGTTGATTTCCACTCTAACAAAACTAACTAAAGCCATTATAGCAGAATTTCAGCAGGATACTTGGAGAGCATTCTCTTTCCCGTTTCATTTACTACGTTTGTTCATACACAAGGGTTCTGAGCACTGGGTGTCCCCTGACTCCATGGAACCATTAAATTAATTGCTAGATTTGCATTAGCTGTACCATTGCAGGTACGGTTCACTTGGGTACAGTTCACTCAGTCTGGCAGTGATCCTGTCTCTCATTTTGAGTTCTAGATCACAATTCCTGCTGGGAACTAGGTAATTTTTTCTTTCGGTTTGCATGCTTTTCCCTTTTCCCTCATTGGGGGACACCGTTAAATGTTCCGCCTGCTTTTCACTTGTACTGAAGGAACAGGAGATGAGGAAAAGAGCTAAGGAGGGCACGTCTACCCCTCACAATCGCTTTCGGTAGCAGCTATGAGGAGGGAAAAGAAGAGGAGGAGAGAAATAGAAGGAAAGGAAACGGAAGAAAAGAGGTGAAGAAACTGGCAGCAGGTGAAAGAAATACCCAGCACAGGTGCTACAGACATAAAGATGAGAAACTCTTATTCCAGGTGCAGAGCTCTTTACATGGCTAAGGGAAAGAAAAAGGTGTTATCAAAAGGTAATGCAGGAAGCTCTTCTGCCCTTTGGAAACAGATGGAGCACCCAAGAATCTAGGTTAGGTAAAAGCTTGCCTTGGACGGGCAGTAGGTAGCTACTTCAGAGGCCAGGCTAAGGATGAATTGTCCTCTGTCTCATTCTGTATGCTCGCCAGGAAGTTTCCCACCTGGCCCAAATCTCATGATGAAGTCGGCTTTCTGAAATGCAACAGAAATTGCAATAGGAGATAAGCTGACGGACTCTTCAGATACCTGTCTAACATAGAGGTGAGCACCAGTTTTTGGCTTTAACTCAGTTTTTACATGTTGGCAACTACATAAAAGTCTTGTCTTTGACATAAAACCAGAAAGTGTCTAAAATGTTATGTTTAAAACTTACTGCTTTCAAGGCAATCTATGATTTCGGGGTATCTGGCTCATAATTTTTTGACACGTGGGATTCTTGCACCCTAGGCCAAGTGGGATGTGGCTTTTATTTTCAAAGAGTTCAGTTCTCTTCATCAGCTGATAAATTCCATATTCTGACCTGTTAGAAGCTAAGTTTTCGTTACATTTCAGGATGTTTCATGTTAGGGCTTTTTCTTAGTGCTGTCACCGATTTACATTAAGGAGCTGAGAGGCAAGCATGTGGTTTCTTAGAGCTTAGGTAATTAAGTTTGTAAGGTCAATATGACATGCATGACAGATTCTAAAGAGCTACTGGTAAATCAGATGGAAAGTTCTTCATATACACCTTTCAAGTCATTGTTTATACTTCCTGACTAAAAATCAGATGCCAGGAACGCTGTTAATCTTGAGGTTTAATAGACTTTCTGTATCTGGAAAAAATAAAGATTCCCCAACAAAGAAAAACAACACTATTTCTGTACTCTAACACTGCTCATGAGAAATAGAATTCTACTGAGTGATGTCAAGGCTCTTGTTTCAAAGAAGAGAAGGTTCTGGTTTAAGCATGAAAGGTGCAGGGCGTCCTATCACTGTTAATCACTTGCCCTGTTGATCTTAGCACAGGTATGTCCCCGGCTGCCTGGAACTCTCTGAAGTTGTGATCAAACAAAAAAGCAGGTTAACTGGATCAGACTTTTTCTTACACACACCCCCCCGCCCCGTGTTGCTTTTCACAAAACAGATCCTTCTCATTTTAGAAGTACAAGACAAGAAATGATACATAACCTTCTTGGCACCACATCCTATAAATAATGTTGTTCATACATTTAACTGGGGTCCATGAAGAAATAATTAGATTCCACATCTATTTAAAGCTCATTGTTTTGTACCACCTACCATATATGTTAATAAATCTTCAGCAAAATCATCAGAAACAAAAGACCCAAAGAATCCAACAGCAAAAAGGTTTTAAAAACATCAGAGCTGTACCTGTCCCATGTATGCAATTTGTCAGATCCCCACAGGGAACATCACATTCCCAGGAAAGCTGGACACTTGGTGGTGATGGAAGAAAGGTGTTCTTCAGGATGCATTTGTTGCTATACTAACAGCGTTGCATAAAAATATGAATTGTTTGACGTAGAACAAGTAAGCCTGTTATCTGGAAGGTAAATCTGCATTACGCTAGAATAAACTGTATTTAAGAGTTACACAGCCAGCTCCTTAGCTCTTGCACATCACTGTGCAACCAAAGGCTTCAAAAATCACCATCTACACCAACAGAGAACCTGCTTCACTGCATTTTCAATTTAAAATACTAGGAAGTGAGTGAAGAGTTTGCTCTGTTGCTTTAGTGACAGAACTGTTATAAAGTTTAATATAACAGCCAGGTAGACTCAGTTTGTCAGGGGTACTGGACAAAGAGTAAAAGCATTCTCCAGTCACTGCTACCTCTCCTTGCATTTTGAAGTCTGATGAAAAAAAGGGCATTTCAGAATATGAGGACCTCGATTTTTTATGGTGGTTTTTTTTTTTTTTAATTCAACATTTAGATATTTAAAAACTGCTCTGGGCTAAGGTTAGATTTAAGAGATTTGCTCTCTCAAGAGCAAACTCATTTACCGTGTCTCTTTGTAAACTGATATGCAGGCAAAAATAAAACCTCAGAAACAAGCAGAGTGAAAAAAGGTAGCCCTTCGTAATGTGACAGTGTTGAAATATGAAAGCAAACTAACCGCTTTCCATGTTTCTTTTTCTTGTGGTCATGTAACAGAATATGTGTCTTTGTTTTTAAAACATGCAAGCTCCTATTAACCTGTCAGTCACTTCTATGTATCGTATCACGTCCACAAATAATACCACGCAGTACTCTCACTCTCT
This sequence comes from Rynchops niger, assembly GCA_013400035.1. Taxonomy (NCBI): domain Eukaryota; kingdom Metazoa; phylum Chordata; class Aves; order Charadriiformes; family Laridae; genus Rynchops; species Rynchops niger. Next base: position 1,115,547 of record VXBH01002675.1, on the reverse strand, counting down.
GCAACGTGCTGGCGTAAAAAGAGAAACGTAGCGTGGAGGAGGAGGAAGCATTTTTCAGCTAAACCGGCCATCCATTTAGAATCCATAATCCTAAATTTTAAAGTGACGAATGAACACCCCAACAATTCTGTTACTCCTAATCCCCGTCAGGTCTCGAATCTGTTGACGAAGGCCAAACAGCCACTTCTTTCTGCCTGACCCTCTCCCCTTGCTATTTCTGGCTCTCATTCAAGTCAGGATCACATTTATCTGGGTAATATACACCTAATAAATCTTCTCCGACTCAGTTTGTTCTTGCTGGCAAGACAGCTAGCTTCCCCCTCCACTTCTCTCGTCTTTCCTCAGACATCATTACGGGTGTTGACACTCCAGCAAGTTACTTAAGGTGCCCTTAAGTAACTGTCTGCATGTAGACATCTACCTCACCTCCCAGTAAAACGCAAAGTAATTGCTGCTGTGAGCTGTTTTTCAGTTACAATAAGCAAGAGCATGGGCTTGGACAATAAAAGACGCAATCAAACTGGCAGCCTGCAAGAGGTTTTTTATTAGGCACAGTATCAGCGTAATCATCTCATACGGCACTTTCCACAGTCCATGTCAAGGGCTTTCAGAAGAGGCACGTATTATTCTCCCTATTTTATCTAGGTAAAAATGAAGTATGAGAAAGGAAACAGAGAGACCAAGGCTGCCCAATAAGTTTAAACAGGACAAGACTGCAGATATTTCAAGTGTCAGTCTAGTGCTCTGTCAAGAACAGGACCGACAAGGATTATGAATCTGGCCTGACTTTGTTCACTGGCCTTATTAACATGTGTTTTCCTCCTTCCCTGTCCCTGTAGCTACACATTACATTAACAATAGCTACTCTCCAGGCTATAGTATCAAGGCAGTACCTCCCCCGATGAATGGTGAGGTGAAATTAGCCATCACAGTGTATGTGTTCTAGTTGCCATAGTTATCATGCTTTATTGAGTCATGGGTTTAAAATGATTTCCTGAGTCCTGGAGATTCCCCAAGGCTAAAACAGCAGCAGTCTTTCACATAGTGGGTCAACTGGTCCAGGTGGATGCATGTGCCTATTTCCTCCAGAGGAAATAAGTTTAATGAATATAGAGTTCATTTAAATAAAAAGCCTTGGATCACACAAGATAGAAGTAAGAAAAACTTTGTTCTTGAAAGGAAATTTTTCATTGTTCATAATTTTTTTAGTTACTGTAATTAAAAAAAAAAAAAAAAGAAATCTTTCTCCCCTTCCCTTCTACTCCTGTTAACCCCAGCCGGGCAGTGCATGGCTGACATGGTCTGTCCCAGGGTATCGTGCTGAAAAGTCTGGCATCTCATGTATATTGTAACAACACAGCTGCTTCACAAACCAATTTTTAACCACTGTTTTGACATGTTTAAGGCACCAGCCTTTCAGTTTTCATCTCATTTAGTGGGCAACTTGCATCTTACATCTTGTTTTAATGAAGGTTACTGTTGTCCCTCTGTGAAAGCTGACCTTTTTTCCTTCATCAGACTGGAGGTCATGCGTGAAGACAGAGTGAGATTTTTAGAAAAAAAAGCATCTTACTATTAGAATGCCTTGGAAACTGGTGCTTTTAAAGGTGGAAGGTAAAATCTATTTGCTTAAAATAGAGGAGGGAAGAGCTGGTTGATCTAGTAACGTATATCCTGTGGCTGCAGCCACATGAACACAGAGTGAAAACAAGAGCGTTGGTCTGAAAAAAACCTCTTCTTTCCCAAGGAACACAATGCTGAGATATATACCCTGCTCCATTATACACAGTCACCAAGCTGTTCATCTTTTGATCATTCTGTAATATCTATTTTGAGTCTTTATCAATAAATGAGCAGTTATTCTGAATTTCTGGAGTAAAAGGAAGGAGAATTTTTCTGCATGCCACGAGCTGTATATTTACTCTGGGTCATCTCGGAGCCTTCATCACAGGTTAGAAAGTCTAACTACCCTCCTCTAGCACTTCTTCTAAATAAGGGTTAGTTTACCCAAATCTGCTTTCCCTACTTTCTTGAAAGTTAAATTCAATTGGTTATTTTTCCAAAGTTGAATCACTTTTTTAAATGTAAAAATGTAGCTTTTAATTGAAGGGAAGACAAAGCCATTAACAGTAGAAGATCCCGCAGCCTTCAAAAAATAAATCATCACCAGTGACAGCATCTTAAACACAATATGGAAAAGATACTCTACATCTCCGCCAATTCCTATAAACCAATGGTATCCCATGTAAGCTAAGGAGTTTACCTTCTGTTTAATATGGAATGAAAATATTTATTTTCTCTCCTTCTCCTACTTCAGTTTATCTGTATTTATATTTTAAGAAATTGTATCTTTCTCAACTTATATAATCAGTTTTTATTTCTCATCCTTTTGTGCTTCCATATAATAGAGCCTTCTTTAAGTACAGTGTGAACCTGGTCATTTCATTTTCAGTCTGAACTGTTGAACTCATGGTGTTTGAGGGCATTCAAAAGCAGACAAAAGTATAGAGCTCACTTATCCCTCTTTTTAAAATAGTCAGTTATATGCACCACAAAGAATAAGGCAAAGTTAGATTGCTTTATTATTTACTGTTAAAAGAAAGAAGAGAAAAAAAACCCCTACGTGTTGCCTGGGATCGAATACAAGCAGTATTCTTAATACTGTTTATTTCTAAAGGAAGATTTCTAGAGCAGAGAGCCCGTCAATTACAAGCAGTAGATCAGTGCCTGTGTTTATGCAATATAATGACTTTACTATGTATTTTGTTAAAAAGTACTTTGGAAGGATGCTTTCCTTCATTCGGTGATTCTCCAGTAGGTGAAACAATAGTTTTCCTTCTCTGAAAGCAACGGGCTGTTAATGCCCCTTATCTCTGAGACGTGATAGTGCAAATACTCCTTGTCAAGAGGCCCGAACAATTACAGACTCCTTAAAATAATTACTTTTCAGTAAAGTCAAGTGCTAGAAAATGCAAACCTAATTATTTCGCTGACAATGGTTGGAACACGAAGGTCCTTTGGACTGTGGAAATGCTGGAGACAACTATCCCAGCGGAGAAGAAATCCAAGCCTAGAGCCAGAGGCCTGGAAACTCGGGCTGAAACGGCTCTATCATCTATCATGCTGTTGCGAAGAGGATATTAATACTAGCGTTTAGCATTGCAATCATGTGTCTGACAATCCTGGGTTTGTACCAGCAGGTCAGTTGACTAATTAGGAACCGGGACTTCTCTGTGTGCTGCACTATTTCGAGGAAAAAGGAAGAGAAGGGCACAGTTAACCATGAAGGCATTTGGGCCTGGGAGGGAAAACAGAGGACAATCAAGTCCTTATTATTAGATGCCAGTCCTGCGAATCACTCCCTTATGCAGTGACAACAGAAGAATTCACCTTTTAAAGTGAATAATTGTGCCTGTCGGGCAGTCCTTTACAATTACTTTATCATCCAGCGAGAGCTCACTGATTGCATTAAGGATAACAGTACTCCACTGAAACAATCCTCTTAGGCAGGCTGCTCCTCAAATCCTGCCTCGTCGCTGGCAGGCAGCTGCCTGCTCTTTGAATAGCCAGAGAGATAAAGAAATAAAAATATTAAAGGCCCAAAGCTCCACCGATTTCACAACGCTCTTTAAAGGCGGGTGAGCCATGCGGGGCGTTGCAGCCCATGCCTCAGGTGGAATGCTCCCCTGAGCACGTTTTACAGCCAACGCGAGAGCCGGTGCCTTGCTTTTCAGCTCCGAGAACACGCCTGCTTAAGCAGCCCTATAGAATTCCAAGTTAAAATGCAAGCCAGAGAGACGGCGTGTCTTCCAGGCTTGATAACAAACTTAGAATCAAAGCCTTTCTCTTTCAGATTACCAGCAAGAATCTAATCCAGGTCAGTGATAATCCTCCGGCATCTATTAAAGCGATGATCCCAGCAGACAGGCTGCTCCATCACAAAAGTCACTGGTTCGGACATTGCTGAGGGAATCCAAAAAGATTAAATGAGGATGGAGATTCCTCCTTTGCTGTGGGAGCCGATTAGCTTTGCCAGCAGAATAGGAGAGCTCAACTAAAGCACAAACATGGTGTTTTATCACCAGCATCATCATTCGTTTGCTGTTTTACAAAGTGGTAGAGGTGAGACTGATAACCCTTGAGGTAACTACCGAGAGCTTCCCGTCTTCTGTCTGGGCCACATTTGTTGAGTATTCACTGATCTCATCACCTCTTTCAGAAACCTCAGACAAAACTCTTTGACTTCAAATTCTTGGTTTGCATCTATCACACAACCTTTTTACGTTTATAGTATTTTACTTCACTGCCACACATGTCTCCTCCTCTTGTTCCTAGCTATTTTCAGCTCCCTTTCACACTGCCAGGTCCTCCAAACCCTTCCCACTTTTTTCTGCAGAGTAAAAGTCCATTCTCTCCCTCTTCAAAAGCTTCCTGTGGGTCCTACACAAAAGCTTCCCATACAGAGATGCAGGCTTGGTCCAGGAAACAGCCCAGGCAGTCCGTGTTTACAGGAATAAACCCTGCTTTTTACCAAGGTATTAACTCGACACGCGGTGGTCTTCTGGTTCCAGCATTATCACTGTGATGGAAATGCCTTAGTACCAGCATGCTTTCCTACGTGCTCTGGAATTTTTTTTTTCCCCTTCCTTTTGAGGATGCTTATTGGAGAAACGATTTCTTTCTTTTCTAGAATTCAGACTCTGAAAATCACACACAGCGTGCAACCAGCGTTCTCCATCTCTTGTCACGACTATTCTGTCACATCCTAGTCTATCGAGTGCAAAAAAAAAAAAAAAAAAGTATAGACAATACAGACAGAAAGCCAGTTAGACTGGGGTTACCTTGTCTGTTCAACAGCTGGGGCGTAGCGTATGTCTGTCTTCCCTGTGTTAGAGTTAAGAATTCGCATTTTATGGGCCTGACCTACCTTGTAAACATATATCCGGGTGCCTTACAAGAAGCATTCAAAAATGCAGGTAAATGTGGCTGTGCCAAAAAGAGCTGGAGCGAGTTTAGATACGAAGAGGTAATTGATTAAGCAGGTAACATATGTAAAGTCAAGCTCGAAGATATAGCGCAGTTCCAGCCTCTTCTGGGCTATTAAAGTAAATTAATGACCTAGAGCTGTGTAGGCGTTTCCAGAAACAACACTATAATAGCCAACTGGCCACAGTTTGCAGCCTATAGAAGGGGGAGATGTTTATTCTTCAGCAAATTGCCTGCTCAGGCACCACACCATATATACTCTATATCTGACAGAACACAGAGCAGAAACGACAACTGAATCTTAGAAAAACACCGGTGAGTATAAAATATACGCTGTTGGCTTGGGAGCAAACGCACCAATCATAATCTGTGACGGGACCCAGATATTTTCAAAATTTCGCAGCACTGTCTTTCCCCGCTGATAGTTTGGCAGCTGGTATTTTTCGTGCCGTTTTTAAAGCCCGGAATGTGAGCGTCCACCGAGGAAATAAGCATTCGAACAATCTCCGCGAAATAGAATCATAGAATGTGTTGGGTTGGAAAGGACCTTTAAAGGTCATCTAGTCCAAACCCCCTGCCGTAAGCGGGGAATATACGGGGCACAAATATACAGGGGAGAAAGCGGCGTAAGGAGTGACTCCCCGGCACAGAGCTATGAAGCCAGGTTTTGCTTCCCTGTCCCCAAGCCATGCCTGTGGCGGTGCTGTGGTCCCCACAGGGGCACCGCTTGTTGGTTTCCATCCAGCTCCGGACTTTGATGATGTGCGGGCATTTGAACCGTTTCACAGCGCTTTTCGCCACCCTTTTTCGCATCGGCATCTTCCCCCCCGCCCA
>VXBH01002675.1:1070316-1109328 GCA_013400035.1 Rynchops niger | reverse complement strand
CCCCCTTTTTTTTTTTTTTACGGGGGTCCTTGCGAGCCGGAGACGTAGAGTTTCTTTTGAAGTTCTCCGTAATTAGCCCGGTGGCTCCCCCCCTCTGTGCGGCGGTGGCCAGCCCTGGTGTCACTCCGGCGGCTTTGATCCCGGTGGAGGAGCGGCACCTCCTGCCAGCCGGGATGGACCCCCCCGCCGCCCCCTTCTCCCGGAGAACAGAAGAGCGATGCTCTTCTCCAGCCGGGCAGTCTTACCTCCCCTCTCACCCTCCCGGTTCCTGCAAACACCCATCCGTGACTTTCTCCCACCATAACTGTGAAGTTGTTGAGCGGTGTGTTGTCATTAGCCTAATGAGCGCTATCGCCAGTCAAGGGCACTTTTGGCACAACAATTACAAGACACACACACACACACCCCCCATCGCCCCCGTTCTCTTAGGGAAAATTCTCTTTCACTGGAAGAAATAACTACATTTAAACAAAGTATTTAACTAAGCCAGAAGATTCTGCCTGATGTGTCATAGTACTTAACCCATGTGAATTGAAAGAGTGGGGAATGTAATTTTATTTTAGACATCAATTATAGATGCTTTTATTTTTTTTTTTACAGGAGTTAGTGTGGTCTGTTTGAATTGCCCTGCCCTGACTGAGAAATCCCCAGCAGCAAATCAGTAACAATGCTCTGAGTCAGGTTAAGTTTTAAGGCTTTTTGTAGTGAACTTCAGGAAGGTTAATAGACAAGCAGATTTCATACGAGCCTCAGAGTATGAATCTATCAACAGTTTGGTGCCAGATGGACTCAGCACCCACCTGGCAACCAGGCTACTGCTGGCCGACAGCACGCACAGTTGGTATTAGACGCTGCTGTTGATTCCGCAGCTGTAGCCTGCTATCTTGTCTTCCAGGTATCCTTATCGATGTCCTGTAGGTGTCCTGATCCCCATCTCCCGGTAGAAACAACAAAAAAGAGAAAGGCTGAGGTGGCCAGGAAGTGGGATCCATGTCTCTCTAGCAAATGGTTTTGGGTTGCTCCTTCAGTTTGCCTGTGGGATCCTGATTAGGGCTGAGATTCTCCGAGTATGGAATATATGTACATGCAAAAGTATGCGTAGGTATTGTTTTAAGAAGATCCCTTTCATCTGCAAGTTCATAGGAATCAAAGCATTTGGAGCTACTTTTTGTAACCTCTAGGACTTCCTGATCTCTTTATCTTCTTTTAAAATAACTTGGTTTGTTAATTGAGAGGTTTTTTTATCAAAAGGAAGTGCGGATACATTGTTTTAAACACCAGGGAGCTATTGTTAAATTTGATTTCTAAGTGGTAGTTAAAAGGAGGAATATATCTTGTCATGGTTTTATTTGGGTTTGGAATCTCAGTTGTACAGATTCAGTCCAGGATTTTTAATTCTTAGCCAGGGCCTTCCCAGCCAGTTCTGCTGCTGCCCTTGCTGGGCCAGAGAGAAAGACTGATGCTGGTCGTGGAAACTCACAAGTACCCCTTGTATTTTGCCTCTGGTGGGGGAAGGAAAAAGGTACTGTGGTTGTTCTTCTGTACTAATCTCGAATGTTTATATTTGGATTCCTAGAAGGAGATGAGAGGTGACTTGGTTTTACTTTCCTGGTTCTTTTAATTCATTACATTCTAGGCACTGGTTTGTTTGAGCCATGTGAATTTATGAGTTCTGCAAATATTTAGAGATGCAGTTTGCATGATAAAGTTTTTTGCTGGTGAGAATACCACAGTATGTTATGTTTGGGCTTCTTTAGAGATTCAAACTTCTCTTCCAGTTCCCCTCTGATTGGAGTTTTGCTGATGGCTTCAGCATAAACACAACTGCACCCTTGGCTGGTTAAAAGGAGATGGAGGAAGAGAACTCATGTGCTTAACAGGATGGTCCTATACTGTAAACAAGACCTTTTCATGCTTAACTATCCTTCCTAGCAACAGGAAGAAGGAAATGAGGCTATGCAAAAGGACCCTGACACATTTCGGACAATGCCAGACCCACCCTCGCATTCATACAGTATAGCCAGAAGACTTGGGGAAATAAAAATAACTTCAGATGTTTCCCCTTCCTTCCTGTGCATATTATAGAACTACAGCAATCAAGCGATCTGCAGTTCACAGAAAACTTCCTGGTTTGATCTCCACTGAGTAAAGAGATGATGCCCCTTTAAAATTTATGTATCTTCCTTGGGTATTATATTGTTCTGCTTACAGTTTCATCCTTGGTATTTCCCTGGGTCAGTGAATTGCAAAACACTATATCCTCTCTAGTGAGTGTAGATAGCCAGTAATTTTGGTAATTTCAGCAATTCCAGGCATATTTCTTGCTTGTACCTATGCCATCAAGTAATTCTGACTGGTGCAGGGTATCAAGATTGTCTTGCGTGGTTTTTGGTTTCTGAAGTTTTTTCCACGTTTTTTCTTTTTTCCTTTTCATTTTCTGTTCTATTTCCCCCCCTTCTGTTTTAAGGAAAAAAAAAAAAAAAGTCTGTCTTACAACAAGGATGGGCAAGTCTCATGAAAGGGGCACAGGACTGGGCTGTGACTGGAGCTTTCTGGTTCTTTTCCCTGGGTGCTTATTCTGCCATAGGCCTCTTGGTATGCTATACCATTGACATAACTGGTAGAAGTAAAATGAAGTCAAGAATGACTTAATTCACTGAGTTTCATTACCTGAAAGTCACAGGTAATACTACACATCTTTCTGAAGTATTTCGTTGCCTTCAGAAGCACATGCTAAGCATTGTTATTTGTTAGGATGAATGTTCTTTCAAATATTGACCAGGATTTGTTTCCCTTGAGAAGGACTGTGCTAGATAAGACTGGATCAGATAAAATATTACCCGATCTCTCTTCTAATGAAGACACAATATGATGACCCACTTATGGCAGGGACATTTTTTTTAAAGCCCCAAATGGTGCAGAATTCCTTAGGCTTGGTCTTAAATATATTTATTTTATATTTATCTAAAAGCGTCCACTCACATGCTCATCTCGGTCTGTGCAAAGGACGCCTCCTGAGGAGATGCATGAAAAGACATTTGCTGAAGCCAGCAGTGGACACAGTTTGACCTTCCCCAACCTATTCTTGCCATTTGGTGAAAATTTGGGATTAAGAAAAGTACACCCCCCTGCATACTTGCGTTTTGGGGGTGGTCTTTCTGCGACCCTGTGGATCCACAAATCCACAAAAAAAGGGTGCTGACCACCCTTCCCTCTGTCTCTGGTAGCAGAGACATGTCTCTGATGTGCCTCTGGTAACAGATTTCCTGTGCGTTATAAAATACAAGAAACTTCCCAGTGTAAAGCTTCATGAACCATTTTAACTTCCCTTCTTCTTTCCGTACGTAGTCTCTCTCCTTTCTTTTGCGTTGGCTTTGCAGTGCCTGGACCATTGTTTTAGCTCTGCTGCATCTAGACCATTCCCTTATCCCCAAAGTTAAAGTTGAAAGGTGTGACCGTTAGATCAGGTACCGCGAAAAGCATTTGCAAGTGTGCAGGATCACAGACAGAATACAACTGTCTGCAATATCTGGAGATAAAAAGTTCATAGTAATATTTGCTTTGGGAAAATCCACGTTTGCGTCCTTAGTTTTGACGTAGGGATGCAGGCTGGGAGAGCACCAGCTTTATGCGGGGCTGTTTCACTGCCACTGGTATTTTGTATCTAGTGTTGTATCATCCACAAGGGGTGCAGTCTGGGGACTGGGTCATCAGTGAGGCAAGCACTAAATGGTTACGATGCAAAGGTCGTGCTTCCATATGGTTCTTCTTAGGTGTGCAGATGGTTTTGAGGTTCAGGCTTAACGAGCTAGAAGAAGTAACTGTCTGTATAAAATCTGCTTTCCTCTGTGTAAACTGTTGAGACAGTTCATATCGGCTCTTACATCATTATTATTTCTTAGATCTGAACAGGTAACCCAGACTTTGGGCATTTTTAGACAAAGTATCTGTCATGCTGGATCTGTTCACCTTGGCCTCCTTCTGGAGCTCAATGAGCCTTTGATTTGAGCTTTGCATACAGTGTGCACGTTTACTAGCTGGCAGGCAGGGTGCAATGGAAGAGTGTTAGGCTGAGCTTGGGAGTAGCAATGGTTAATGTTTGCCCTTCAGTATGTTCCCAAAGGTCATTCTAACCAAGTAATTTCTGAGAGAAGAGAAGGTTAAAGTCATCTTCTGTTTCCCAGTCTTTGGAGGAGGATTCGTTTCTCACTCTGGAATCTGTCAACATGACCTCCTTCAGAGGATTTGACTAACTGCTTTCTCTGCCCCAAATAATCCTCCTCCAAGACCACCCTGTGTTAATCAGGCCAGATAAATAACCCACGTGCCCAATTATTTCTCAAGGTTTTCTCAAGTCGCTTGACATCTTGTTCCTCTTCATCTGTGAACCTTCTTAAAAACGAATGGGAGAAGACCATCTTTAACCTATAAAAAGAACCATTCTTTGGCAGGAAAATTGCCATGTGAAGCTTTGGTTTTCTGTTTAAACAAAGTTAGTTTTTAACTTTATACTGCGTTGTTTTCTGAATTTCTTTCTTAATCCTCCTGTATATGCTCAAAATGCCAAAACTATTTAGGAATAAATTAGAATTTACAATGTAAACCAGGAGATGTGATGGTTCTTTTATGTCCAAGAACATGCTTTCCCACAGTCTTCAACAAATTGGGAAGCAACGCAGCTGACTTTGGGCAATTAGAAACATACGTAATAGTGTGAAAATAAGCAATAACTGCAATCTGTTATGGAGCGTATAGGGAAAGTGCTTGACAGAGATGTTGGGAATATCCTTTATTCCTGTATTAAATCCTGAAATGCTGCTGCTTTGATGCTTTTCTGAGTGTAACAGTTGCTCCAGGTCCTCTCAGCGGAGAGGAGGACCTCCATGCTCTTGGGGATGGTGGTTGTGCCATCTCTGCCCCCCTGCCATCAGGCACTGCCCTTCCTTGTGCTCTGATGAACCCCAGGGATGCTCCCCATGCTTGGGATGGGGCTCACAGCACAGCTGGCCTTGGAGAAAGCATAAGTCTCATTTTAAATATTTTTGGGGGGTCAAAATAATGAGAACTGTGAAACTGCCCTTATTCCTAAAAAAGTCTTGTTGGGTTTTAGAGACTCATGGATCCATGTTGGGATGGGCTTTATTCCTCTGAAATTCATGGAGGCTCCCATTGATTTCAGCAAGTGTTGGCTCAGTCACTAAACATTTTAAACATTTTCATCGAATGCTGTCTCTTATGCTAACTTTTGAGCTGAAAAACTGTAGAAGTGATTTCGCTGTGCTGAAGACTATGAAAAGGACATTCAAGGTGATTAGATTTTGATTCACAAAAGTGGTATTGTGTTTCCTGTGCTTGCCAAGAGGATTGGTGAGCAATTAAAGCTGCTGTATTGTGTAACCTGGTACCGTTAGTAGGGAGGGAAATTACATACAGCCAACATACACCTATGTGGATGTTTTGGAAACCAGTCAGAGAGAGAGAGAGAGATATTTATTTATTTATTTTAATTTGACTTTCATTATTAAGGAGATAATCAAACTTAAAAACCCATCAGTGGAAGTAAGCCGTTTGCTCTTTCCAAAAGCTATGCTGAAGAAAAAAGTGGTGTTCAAGCTTCCTGATTTTCTTCAGAGAAAATATCAATATATGATCTTAAACATCTGTTTCCTTACTTCTTCATCTGTTCCCACACAAATTCCAGACATACTCTGCTTCTTCTCCCAGTGTCCTGTGGTTTATACATAACACCAGCAGCATAGTTACTGTCTTGCTGCAAGGCTCCAGAACTTGAAAAAACCATTCCCATGTTTAACCCAAAGCCAGCAGGAACACAAGGAGAGTGTTTCTTCGGTCATCATCACGTAGTTAAGAAATGTTTGAGTACCATTCTGCACCACCACCTCTTTCTAGGGCTTTTAGGACTAGAAAACAATGTATATGTTTGGTGTCATATATGGTTTCTTTCAAGAACTTGTCTTTTTTTCCCCCCCAGAGAGTTCTTGGTTAGAAATATTTTTTTTAAATTGTGCGTGCATCTGTATCTGCTTGAATTGACTGTTGAGGCATGCAGCGTTACGTGGAGATCATAACATGTATTGTTTGACTGTGGAAGGTAGTTGGAAGCACAGTGAGATACAGGAGCACATCACAATGGGCAGCTGCTGTCGCAAAACGTACGTTACGCTTTAAAGGTGAAAAGAGAAAAGGGACCCTCTCTGGTAGGTGGTTGGCTTTCGCTTCAAAACCTGCAAGCTCACCATCAGTTCAAAAGCCAGGCCTATTATTCTCTTGGACTCACTGGTTCGTCCAGAAATGAATCCTTCGTGGGCTGAATGTGTCAGACTGGTATTTTAGGATAGCGGTGTAAGATTGGATTGTTGTCTTAGAATAAAAAGAGATTCCAACCGTGTTAGAAATTTGGCAAGAGCTTTTAATGGGATTTTCAGAATTCTCAAGCTTTTAGTGGTGGAATGTTTATTGACAAACTCACCAAGCTCCCATGTTTGTTTTAAGGGCATTATCCTTATAAAATGCTGTTCTTCATTAATTACGTTTTTTTTCTTTAGTCCTTGCTACGTGCTGCTTTCTTGAAAGGTGCGGAGCACTAAGTTAATGATACTGCCTAAGGAATATTTTACTATATAGGTTTGAGAAAAACCAGACTTATGAAAAGGAATTTAATTATTTTCAAGCTGCAGTCACATATCTTCAAAGGGAAAACCATCTGAGGCCACAGACGCATAGCAGGCTAACTCTTAGGAAGTCACACTGTCCCAACTTTAAAGGGCTGCAGGCATATGACATTGCCCAGAACTGATTTATCATTTTTGGTGCCTGGCCTGCTCATTTGTAGACAGCTGCCATAGTGCAGGGTTTCCCCCCCCACCACCCCGATTGTCTCAAATTTCACATCCGTGTTCGTGTATCTAGAGATGGAGTGGCTGGAAGAGCGGGATCAAGTCTAGTGTTGGGACCACAGTTCACATGTCAGGGATGTAATTTAAGCACTTGGAAAAATGATTGCTTGGACTTCGGCAGTGGAATTCTACCCAGAGAAGAATATTTCTCATATATACCACAGCTGGTCTTAAAAAATATGATCCTAAATGATGTGAAGCTTCTTAATAGCTCAGGACAGTGTTTTGCAGTTGAACACTAATTTTGCCAAGCGGCAGAAACTTCAGAGGGACGCATATGGCAACAGGCAATTTCTGATACAGGCCAAAGAAAAAGAGGACAAATTTCTGAGCATTCAAGCTCTTTTGCAGCCATTAAACTGGAGCATGGGTCCTGGATGGGGAAGAATCCTCTGTGTTTCTCCATCTCTGCCTTAGAAAACATGCAGGTAGTTTTATGCATTGCAGTAAGGAGCCGTCGGGTTCGTCTGCAGCTGTCATGGTGAGAAATCCGACTCTGCATCCTATGGGAGAGACTCTCCTGTAAGCTAATTCAGGAAGGTTGTTTTGTATTCAATTTTTACTTCTTTTTTTGGGTTTGGTTTTTTTTCTTCTTCTTCTGAGAAAGGGAAATAGCGAATTTCTAAACTAAAATCACCTGGTGAAAAATTAAGACCAAAAAGAACCCTAAACAAAATGGTTATTACATATGGCATTGGAGTGGACCTTCAGCAACGAAGCCCATTTTTGCTGAAATGTGATTTTAACAGCGTTGATTTGACCAGTCCCGCTACGGATTTTTACAATCTGATCTCTTAACAGAGCCAAAAGGTGAGATGAGTGGAACTGGTGTGTGGAGGTGCTAATACGGCTATAAAGGTGGCTGAGTTGAGGCAAGAGGAAACCATCTGCTTGGAAGAACTGTTCATATGATGTTTAGCACTTAGGTGAAAATGGAGCCAACACATGACTGTACAAAGATACATCTGCTTGGCACCTTGTCCTGAAGACCCTGAGAGAAGGGGTGCTTAAGTTGTACGGTCGCATGGAAGCAAAAAGCAAGGAAGAAGAGGAAAAGGAAAAAAGAAACCCTTCTAACTTTTTAATAGCTCTTACTGCTCCTAGCTAGACTGCTATGATTATTTTTTTTTCTCAGAGGGCATAATTGCAACATCAAACTCTGCGGGTTTTATTTTCTAGAGGAAGGAAGGCATCCTCCAATGAAAGACTATAGACATCTTAGAGTTCTCCCTTCTGCAGTTGCAAGACCAAACAAGGTGTGAATTGAGATATTTTCACGGTGACGTTTTAAACCTGCAAACTTGCAGGGCCAGGAACCAAGAGTAACCAAAGTTAAACAAAAAGGAAGTTAGAAGTTTCCACTTTTCACTTACCAGTTTGGGGAAGAATTGGGTCGTCCTAACCCCCCAGGAAGTGGGTAAATAAGGACTAATGGTTCCCAACCATACACAAAAGGAACTCCTAGCCTTGATTTGAGCATGGAGGCCTGCTTTGTGAGACGGACTAACAAATAAAGCTGCTTCCAATAAAAATTTCCTGTTTCCTCTTTAACACATTTGCCTGCTGTTTGCTTACACGACACCAAGAATAAAGACTTCATTGTAATCCTTTTTGGGCTTTTTTTGTTTTGGGTTAGTTTTTTTTTGGTTTGGGTTTTTTTTTTGGGTTTTTTTTTTTTTTTACTTTCTAAGAGAATTTCTTGTGTATCAGGACATTTAGAAATAATAGCGTGATTTCTTTCTTGCGTACAAGAACCTCCTGCTGCTGGGGGAGGGCACAGGACGCACATCTGAAAAGCTGCACATACACTTCTTGCCTGGAATGTGTGCTGAATTGTAGTTTATTGTAAAGGTTTTAGCTGGCGAGGATGTTTGATTCAAAAAAAGGAAGCGGCACCGCAGGGATGGAGCGGGGAGGAGGGAGTAAGACCAGTCTCTTGCCCGCAGCAGCTTCTGTCAGCTCAGCTGCCAGGTCTTCGTCAGAAAGATGCTCGCGGCGGGAAATTGCTTTGCATATCGTGGCAGATTAATTAGGAGTGAAGCGGGGTTTCCCTGACACGGGTTGGAAAGCGGTGTAGAGTTCTTCTGCCAGCCCCCTCTCCTCCCTGTGGCTCTCAGCTGGCCCCAGCCAAGCAGATGCTGTGCTCGGCAGTGAGATGGTGGCTCAGGTAACGATCTGTAACCCAGGTCCCCTGGGAGACTGAACGAAGGCTTCTGGGTGCCCTGTCCCTTCTAAAACATCTTAGAAGTAGTGGGAAAATCTGATTTTGGAAGCTCTGCTCTTCTCTCTTTTGTCCCTCATTATCCCAGTTGCCATAGATCCAGATGACAAGGACTTCCACATGTTCCTGTGTCTACCTGGGTATGAAACCGTGGCGGCTGGCAAACCAAGAGTCCCAAGGCTGATGCTGCTGAGCTGAAAGAAGAGCTAGTATTTGGAAAGTGTGGGAATGAGCTTTCTCCTCTAGCATCGTTTAAATTATTTGGCCAGAATCTCAGGTTTAACTCATGTATTTTATTCTCAAAGGCAGTTTCCAGTTAAGTTGTGGTAATGAACGTTTTACCTATAGAAACTTTCAGCTGGTTAAGTTTGTGTCTCTTATGTGAGGAAGCTTGTTCTGTGTACTCAGCTTTCTGCGCAGCCTAGTCAGCGCAGCCCGGGCTGGATTCTCCCTCCGGCTGTGTTTTGATCTGCCTGAATTTCACATACATGCAGAGTTTTGTTCTTGCTCTGGCTCCTCCGTAACCAGCAGGGTTGAGATGGGGAAACTGGACTGGAAACAACCTTCCCCTTCATCTGGTCACAGCGCATCGGTACAGCCCAGGAGCAGTCCTGAGTTTGGCCAACTGGAGTTGAACGAAAGGAGCTGCTTTTTTAGGTCCTGCCTCTGCTCTGCCACCCGTATCCCTGCCACATCCCTTTCTGATGCAGGCGTTGGGTGGATGGAGGTGACACGGAGAGAGCCCTGGCCGCAAGGGGACTCCTTGGCCCCTTTTCCAAGACAGCTCTCCAAACGCCTTGCACTTCCCAGCACTTGCAAGAGGAACCAGAGCCTAGAGCTATGGCTTTCCCAGAATGTTTGAGATGGGAATGGGGAAAATACTGGTTTTAAACCCTTGGTGCTATGTGGTGCCCAGCCCCAGGTGTTTGCTGAGCCCAGTCCATGGACAGGTGCGCTGGTGTTTTATTATTCTCTTCAATTTTTGTGGCCAACCAGGAATAACTCAGTTGTTCTGTTCCCTAGATAGGCTTCTTGGGGGATTCTCAAAGGTATTTTGAAAGCAAATACGCTGTGAAAATCCCAAAAGCTCCTGACACCTGGGTGCCCAGAAAATATGACTTCCACATAACTTGCGTATGTATTTGCAGAAAAGATACACAAAGCTTCTATAGAGAACCTTTAAAAAAAGAAGTCTGATAAATGCATATTCATAATTTTCTAGCTCTAGAAATATTTTACAGGTCATACACCTGGGGTGCTCCATAAAGGATCTGTGAACAAATATTTAGAAACATTTAAGGGCCACTGTAGTAAGGAATCTGACACTTTTTTTCAATTATGCTACAAGCATTTACCTGCATTTTTAGGTAAATACTGGTTGTCGGGGATCCTTTTTTTTTTTTTTTAAGTTTTAAATCAAGTAAAATTCTCATTCAATCCAGACAGTTCTGCAGGATGTGACCTGTAAGATAGTTAATTTTATTTCAAGGACTCTTAAAAATTAATTGCAACCTTTTTTACATTAGTATTTTCATTGCTTCTGCGACAGTAACATTACGTTGTTTGTTCTTGCTTTAGCAGTAGAAGTTTTAAATATATTTTAGATTCTTTATTTTCCTTCTTTATTAGCTTTCCCATGTATTTCCTTAGGATACCGAAATTAAAATACTACTTTAAGCGAAGCTTTACAATCGCTTGCAATTGGAATTGAAGAATGCTTTTTCTTAATGAGTAGCTAAGTCAATATGTCAGTACGTGCTTGTTCTCATGTGGTCCCATAACCCAAAGGTGAAGCAAACACAAGTTACACAAATGCCTGCTTGTCCTGACTTTGGTGAGAGTGGATTTTTAGCTGTTTATTTATCTGGAATGTTGCGCTTTGGCTCACCTTAACCCCTTGGTTTGGGTATGTATCTCAGCAAAGAAGTCTGGCAAAGCACAAATATTTTAACCCTGTTGTAACTGCTTGGAAAATTAGAGGGGGATTGCTGTCATTTTGGAGATGCCAAAACGTGCTTGCCGGTTCTTCCAGTTTTAGCTGTGTACCTATATCTCAATGGGAATATTTCATAACGTGCCAACATCTTGAGTTATTTTACTTGTGTTATGCCTGGCTCTTCACTGCCCTTATGCAGTAACGTGTATTCGGAGCAATTCTGAGCAAAAACCCTTTGCGCGTGGTTTCTGCAGCAGGTAGCAATAGTGTCCTTTCCAAGTAGGTGGCAAAATTGTCTACTGAGTTGGACATAATGAAGCTTTTCTTTTCTGGTCCATCAAGAAGAGTGAATATAATCAAAGCCAGTTGAACTTTAAGAGTTTCTGATTGCTGGCAGCCTGTTTGATCAGTTCTAAGCAGGGAGCTAAATTCCCAGTAGCACTTTCTTGAATGTTTAGAACAAAATTAACCGAAACTGTTTCCTGAACACTTGGAGAATACCCTAAATACCTTTTATTCCTAGTTTGAGCTAATAAGATAACATTTTCTTTATTTACGCTTCCATTAGGTAATAAATGAGTTTATGTATAATTTATTCACAGACCAATATAACCCATGTTCAGAATGTTTCCTTTCTTTCCATGTCAGGTATCTGTATGTGAAGAATTTAATTTTGCGGGATGCCATTTTGGGTTGTGTGAGGGAAAGTCAGCTGAATTTCCTGTAATATACCACGTAACTCATAAATGCCATGAAGACCTCCAGTGAAACCAGGCTCTTGTTGGGTAGTAAATACGCGCTTGAGTGAGCTGCAGTACAGTGTGTCGGTTGTTCTTGGGCTTGGGTCTGTCAGTACTGTCTACGAGATGTTAAAGCGCACAGTATTACAAGCTCTGCTAGGAATTTCTGTCAAGACAAAATAGTTGTGCCAAGAGGATCATAAGACTTGTTGAACAAATGCCGCTCAAGTTGGTTGCGGTGGTGGTTTCTCTAGTGTTAACAAAACCTGTACGGGATAATCCGTAACTCCTGCAGTTTTCATCTGTGCCTGTTTCTCTTAACTATTAAAATGATGAGCTGTTGGTATATCGCGGATGAATGCTAGTGACCTTCCAGAATCTAAAATATGTTTGATCGTGAGAAGAAAAGCAAACTGGGATAAGCAAACCTCTGTCTCACTTCAAAGTTGCTGAATATCTCCATGCTTATTTTGTAACTGGAGTAGTAGCAGCGGTGGAGAGGAAGTTTTTGCTTTGCAGATCACTAATCGGAGGGTATCTTGTTTCTGTCCTCTTCCAGAAATCGAGGCCAAGGAAGCTTGTGACTGGCTGCGGGCTGCCGGGTTCCCGCAGTACGCGCAGCTCTATGAAGGTAAGGCACATGAGCTTGCAAGTCGATCGTCCCTTGGAAATTTTTGGACAATAAGATGTAATAGTCACTGATAAATAAGGTTCAGGGGCACAACTGAAGTGCCAGCACATAAGATGACTTTTAGGGACTGGGCTGCTTTCTGCTACCTACCACACGCATGGATGTACCCAACCCAATGAGGGTCTGAAATACTCGGGGTGTTTAAATTTGTTCCAGGTTTCTGTTTTAGTCTGCATCTTCCAAATATCCTCACAGCACAAATCATATGTTATCACCATGGTGCCTTCCCTGTAGTTAAAACGTAAAAGAATCGTATTTTTGTAAATGTAATCATCCACTGCTACGAGCCCAGTCTTAGAGAAACACAGAAGCTGTGTCCAGCTCCAACAGCCAGCTCTCCTAATGGAGCAGAGGTAGAAAATTCTGTGCGTGCATGGATGCATCTGCACGCCTCGTGATTCCCAAGTCCTGCGTGGTTTTTCCGAACAGTTTGAGTCGGTGTTAGACACAGGCTCACTATGGAGGGAAAAAAGAACATGGAAGCCATTGTTGCACAGACATGCATCTCCTCGAAGGGACAGCTGACTCCTGCACTCGCCTTATTTGTCCTTCTGTGGGATGGATTCGCTTTGAGTGTCTGCTTTTACAAAGGTTTTGCTCAAGGAAAACTATCGTGGAATCATCTAGGTTGGAAGGGACCTTTAAGATCATCAAGTCCAACCACCCAGCCTAACACTGCCAAGTCCACCACGGAACCATGTCCCTCAGCACCACGTCTGCCCATCTTTTAAATACCTTCAGGGATGGTGATTCTGCCACATCCCTGGGCAGCCTGTTCCAATGCCTGAGAACCCTGTCTCTCTAACCTACTAAGAACTTGCAGTTTTGGCATGCAGTTCTTACACTCTGATGCAGAGTAACATACGGATGTTTGTTTTAAAGCATGACATCCTAGAGGTCCTTTTTATATAGGTGTATTATGGTTCAGAATTTCCCACCACCGCCACTACAAGTTACTTGCATTGTCATGAAATTATTATGCACTCTTATCTGCCTCTTCTTTTTTATAAAACAAACTCCAGCTGCTGCTTGCAAGAATGAGCATAGAAAGCCCATTATTTACAGTGAATAACTGTTGGAAATTACAGCAAATGCTGAGCTGACCTTCTTGAAAAACGATCTTGTTGAGCTTTGATTTGCAGCTGCATTGGCAATATGAGATGATAATAGCGCTCTCAAAAGCAGCACTTGGCGAAACTTTTTCTTCGCCTGTTCAGAAATTAAATTTCCTTTTATTATTTCTCTTCCTTTTTTTTTTTTTTTTTTTTTTTTTTTTGTTGTGCCAATGGAGATGCCAAGATTTTCTTGGGATGCAGACAGAGCTGGGACTGTACTTCCACTCTTTGTTAAAAGGGGGGATGAGACTCCCAGCTGAATACGTGGGCTTGTGGGTTTCATGTTATGCTGAGTTGTAAATCTCCTAAGAAATTACTTGCAGTCAGAAAACATGTCCTACCTGATGGTTACCATTGTCCTACCTAAAGACCCTAAACTTCTATAAAGTTTCTAATGTAGGACCATGTCCTACCTAGCATCAAAAGGACCACAGAGGTGAGAGCAAAGCCAGCCATACCCATTGAAAGGACAGCTGTCCTTACATGAAAACAATATACCATTGTCCTTTGCAAGCCCCCTGGCAGTAGAAGCAGCAGCAACAACGAAAGCAACGGCAGCATAAATTAAGCATTAAAAAAAAACAACAATGGAGTCGTGTGCAGGCTATCAACTACTTCCAAGTCACGTCTCTCACTTAAGTTCTCCTGGGTGTTCACTTGTGGGCACTCTAAGGTTCTGACTTTCTCAGAGGAAAAATTTACATCAGTTTACTGGTGAAAAATACCACTTGACTGTGCCAGACCCTTTAACTTGCATCTTGGGTGTAAAATAGTGACCCTTTGGATCAGTTGGGTCTAGTACAAGAGTTCTGAGAAGTCGCTGATACGGAGTGGTCGCACGCAGGGCGCATTTAAAATGGAGATTAATCAGTGAGCCTTTGTCAGTTGCTTTGCTAAAACTGCAGTTTTCTGTGGAAAAGCTAGAATTTCTTGCATTTCATAGAATGCGTCATAATTTTTAGGACAAATAGTTAATTTGAGAGTTTATCCATTGGTATATTAAAAAAAAAAAAAAAGCCAGACTATTAATTACCTTTCTACAAATTTACACCAGTCCTATTCTTTTCATCATTTCAGCTCACTCTTTCCTAGTCTCTGGAGATTAAAATAATTTATAGACAATCCCTTGGACCAGGAATGATGTATGCAAGTGCAACAGTGCGTGTGGAGTGTGTTCTTGTATTGCTGTGTGCCCTGAACACCCAGTGGCTTTGGTGGGAGTTTTGGCTGTGCAAGGAATGCCGGAGCAGGACCTGTATGACAGTCAGGAATCTGTGGAGGACAGTAAATAATATATATGTGGTTGCTGCTGCAGAGCTGTAGTAAATTTTCAGCTCTCTGCCAACATTGTTTCCTCCCCCTCACTCTCCCAGTTGTTTATCTAAATAATCTCCTAAGGAAAGGAGGCAGCATGGGCTCCACGCAGCTTGGCTTGCTTTCATTTCACTCCATATCTCATTAATGTTGCAACAGTGTCAAACTTTTAAATAGCCTGATTAACAGCCAAGGGGATTTTGTTTTTCATTCTTTTCCAGAGATTTGGGGTTTACTGACCTTTCTTCTTTAATGTGAGATATTAGTACTTTGATGGAGAACGTCTATTTATTTTAAATAAAGCTAGCCTGAATCAGTTTCAGCCTCTGATGTTGGATAGGGAGCTCACGTTTGCCTCTTTCCTTCTCCCATTGTTTCATCTCTGCTTTGCTCATTTTCCCCCCATTTTGCATATGAACTTTCAGTTATCAAAAGCTTGTACAGGAAAAGGAAGCATCTCTGGCATTTGAGATGGGAACGTGTGTTTACCCAAGAAGTGCCAATCACTGGCGTCTTGGTGAGCTCAACTCGAAGCAGATGGTTGTTTTGAAATAACTCAACAATGGGAATAAGAGTCATTTTGATTCCCCATCTGTCTCTATTCCTACAGATCTCCTTTTTCCGATTGACATCGCCCTAGTGAAGCGAGAGCATGACTTTCTGGACAGAGATGCTATTGAGGCCTTGTGCAGGTAGGTGAAGAAAAAAATCACGCTGCATTTTGAAAAAAAAGTTTTCCTGTGTCGTGGAAAGTATGACCTGGGGAAAGCATAACCTCAACTGAATTAGGTACTGTTAAATAACTATTTGCATGAGACCTTTTTATTATCCACCATCAGCATGCGGTTTTCATTAGAATAATATATTGGACTGAGTCGTGTTTGCGGATCTTATTTAAAACAAAGTTGGGAGGAAAGTGGCGGGAGTCTTTGTGATGAGTATTTCCTAGGCATATTTTTTATTATTAATGTTAATTTGCTTTCCTTACTAATTCCCAAACCCTTATGCTGACCTCAGCACATCACCCTGTGTGCACCGTGGTCAACGAAGTGAATGTGGGTATGGCTGTAAGGGGTAATGGGAGCGAAGCGAAGAGTCTGCCACCACTGCAAAGGCTGGCAGACCCTCAGCCACGGGCTCCCGGTACCTGTCTTTGTTGTTTAGGAGCTCCTTCCACAAACCAGTTCAACCCGCCCCGCAAAAAGAGTCCGGATAGTTCCTCGCTGGGTTCATAAATTAAATCAGACCGTGGAAAGGCATAACGAAGTTCAGAATAGGTGTGAAGGATGGGGCAGGACCCCACAGCCAGCTGCCGGGGCAGAAGGAGGGATGGGGAGAGAAAAAGAAGGAGCAAGGCTTGCCGGTGTGCAGCAGCTTGTTTTTACAGAACTGCAGCCTCAGCATTACCAGTTTTGTCATGAGGGAAGTTAGAGTGGCCCCATCTGACACTGACCCATCCATCAGTTACCTCCTCTAGGGTGCGTCCACAATCTTAAATGACAAAAAAACGCCTGAACTTTTCATATATCCTATGACCTAGAAACGAGTGCGGTTTTCTGCCTCTGTCCTCCGTTATGGCAGCTTTCCAAATTGTCTGCAAAATGAATGGTTTTGGATACTGCATGCATGATGTCTGCAACTCTAAATGTCAGTAATTCTAATGAATTATAAAACCCTTATAAGAAAGGCTTTAAGTTTATAGTGTTCTCATGCCATCACTGCCATACTTGGAAGGGAAAGAGAGGGACTGGAATGTAAAGTTCTTCGGAAATATTTACAAGATTTTCAAACTACGAAAACAGATTTGTTGTCCCGTCATTGGGAGGGGGAAAATCTCATTGACGTTAAAATCACACTCACCCTGCTCGAGTGTAGGGCACCTCTTCCATTCGATATTAAAATGGGATGCACCGGTGTGCTTATTTGTGTGCTCTGGAACTTGTGAAGTCATCGAACAGAAAGTACAGCGATGTGAACGGTTCCCAGAAGCATGGTCTTCCCTTGCCAGGAAAACAAGATGCAGTCAAACCCAGCATATTTTGGACCTAGCGCTCGCCTGCAAGAATACTTTTTAACCTGGGATTATTTATTTACATGGGGGGGGGGGGAAGGTAGCAGATTGTTTCTCGCTGGTGCGAGTAAGAGCGTGCCCTCCATGTCTCTCTGAGATTTGCTGCTAGTGTGATCGATAAAAGCGGTGAGCACTTTTTCTGAACGTAGAAGACAGTAAAAACATCTGTATCCTAAGAATGGATGCTTATATTGTAAGCCTTCCAGAAAAGGTTAAGCACACCAAAATGAGGTGGGTATATAGATATTTTGTGAAACTAGGAAGTTTTTCAGAAGTTTGCTAATTGTAAAATAACCTCTTCGCTTTCATCTTCGAATTGTTTTCAGTGTAATATGCGTAAGAATCCACGGGTCTTACTGTAATTTGAGACAAAGATTTTAAAGGTTGAACTATATCATTCTGAAGCCTGTAGTGTATATACCAGAGTTATCTTTTAGAAGATAACTTTAAAACTGAAGCGAATGTTCCTCCAGAAGCATTCAGATCCCACCTCAGAATAAAACTGAAATAATTGAGTTAATCATCTCAGATGTCTGAATTCGGCCCTTTACCATTTGTGTTAGACAAAAGCAGTACATTATCACATTTCCACCTTTAGATATTCTACTTCTTTTCCACATCTCCTTGTTTAATTTTCTAAAGCTCATTAAAAACATGGAGAAGGCACATTGTTTGGAATGCTGCATTTCTGCCTGAAGCCTGGGTTTATTTTGACTCATGCCATGGTCAGTGTGTAAACAGTAAAGGGTTTTACTCAGTAAAAGACTTAAAGCAGCTTCAGAACCTTAAGTCTATCACTGTTTCTTGACTGAAAATCAGAATGCCTTTGGAGTTACTTAAATTTTCAGCACAGAGCTAAATAAACGCTGTATGCAGTGGATGGTAACACTGAGAATCTGCTTTTGTGTATAATAACCGGTGTTCTACCAGCAGTTCTAATTACCTTCTTCTAATTACTGCATGTGAAGAAATTATTTTTAAAAAGACTGTAGAAATCGCAGTGACAGGGTTTTTTTTTAAGATTGAGGCATTTTAAATGATATTTTACATCTGAACAGTATTGTAATTTATCGTTTAATAATCTGACTAATGGAAGCAGGAAAACTAAACTAATGTATCTTGAAAAAGCTTATTAGTAAATGTTTTGCCAGATTCCTTTCTAAATGGAAAAGGTATCAATAGCCGCCCCATTAAGGATTTTCCTGAAAAATTTTAAGTGAAAAGTGGGTTGAGACTTGAATTACAGAGGTAGCATATGGCACTTGGTAACAGTAGAAGATTGATGGTTAAGAAATGTCATTTAGTGATCTTATCATGTAGCGTAGGGTTAAAAGTGTAAGAGCGATGACTCTCATTTGCTAGGATGCTTTACATAGTGACTGCGCAAAGTTCCACTGGCCTTGGTTTCATAAGGCTTTATGTAGATTAATGACTGGGAATTTATCTCCAGAGGATAACTGGCTGCATAATGCGCTGGTGAAACTAAGTACTGAAACATGCTTATCCAAAAGGTTGTTGCCAAGTACAAAATACATAGCAAACCATGATGGAAATCCCATTTAATCTCCTTACACATAGCTAGAAAACTGCCACGCTATCTGCGCAAGAGGTTGCCTAAATCTTTTACCGTTAGGACTTCTTGTCCAAGAAATCGATTGTAATGGATTGGCATGAGCAGCGTTCACGGCTCATAGAATTTGGTTTGTAGAGACCTGGCCTCCTCTGCAGGTTAGAACCTGCAGACAAAGCCCAGGAGCCAGCGGAGAGGCTGTCCACTGCGGTGAGACAAGAAAGCCCTTGTATCATCAATTAGTTACAGGTATAATGGAGCTGGAATTTGCCCTCTAAGAAGGAATTAAGAATTTAAATCCGTTAAGAAAAATACTTTAAAGCTAGATCATACTGTTACTCCAATTGAAAATTGTAGTTTAAAATGAGTAAGTCTAATATTCTGCATTGCTACCACTCTTCTTGGATGCATAGGGTGAGAATTTTCTCCTGTTAATGAGGGCAGAATGAATTTCCAGGGTCTACAGCCAATGTAAAACTGACTGGTATTTAGATTAACAAAGAATTCATATGATAAGCCCATATTTTAATTTATAAATTAGCTAAAGTTAGCTGTTCGCACTGCAGTTTTTGATAGCAAATGCCTTGTTTGGGCTGCCTTTCTTTAAAGAAGTTCAGGCTAAACTAGTTTGGCCATTTCTGAGGAGAAGACTAGGAAAAATGCATCGTTTGCTCATTCCTTAGAGAAGCTCCAGTGCCTCCTGTTGTGGGTGCGGCAGGTTCAGGCTCCCCATGTAATTGCCACTCAGGGCTGTTACAGGCCAGTCTCGACTCTGGCAAGTGTAGGATCCTGCACCTGGGAAGGAAAAACCCCATGCACCCGTACAGGTTAGGAGAGCAGCTGGAAAGCATCTCTGAAGAAAGAGAGTCCTGGTGGACAAGTTGACCATGAGCCAGCAATGGGCCCTTGTGGCCAAGAAGGCCAATGGTCTCCTGGGGTGCATTAAAAAGACTGTGGCCAGCAGATGGAGGGAGGTCATCCTCCCCCTCTACTGTGCCTTGGTGAGGCCACATGTGGAGTACTGTGTCCAGTTCTGGGCTCCCCAATTCAAGAAAGACAAGGAACTACTGGAGAGTCCAGTGGAGGGCTCCAATGGTCGTCAAGGGACTGGAGCACCTCTCTTATGAGGAAAGGCTGAGAGACCTAGGTCCATTTAGCCTGCAGAAGAGAAGAGGATCTCATGAATGCTTATCAATATCTAAAGGGTGGGTGTCAAGAGGATGGGGCCAGACTCTTTTCAGGAGTGCCCAGTGACAGGACAAGGGGCAACAGGCACAAATGGGAACATGGGAAATTCCATCTGAACATAGGAAAAACTTCTTTACTTTGAGGGTGGCAGACCACTGGAACAGGCTGCCCGGAGAGGTGGTGGAGTCTCCTTCTCTGGAGATATTGAAAACCTACCTGAACGCGATCCTGTCCAACCTGCTTTAGGTGACCCTGCTTTTGGCTGGGGGGTTGGACTAGATGATCTCCAGAGGTCCCTTCCAACCCCAACCATTCTGTGATTCTGTGACTCAGGGGCTGGGGGTGAGGAGAAGGTCCTGTTGCGTTGGGCACCCTTAGAAAGAAGGGTTTTGCAGAGCTGGGGTGAAGGAGGACGAGACCCTGGCTAGCAATACATAGCGGGTGAGGAAAAGTGACATCTTGGAGATGTAATGCTCCACAGGAGTAAAATACCATCTGGATGTGAAGATGTATAGAGACAGGGCTGACTCAAAGGCATTTATCTAAATGATGGGAATGAATATTATCTTGTCATCCAGCAGTCATCCAGAAAGTGGCAGGGGTAGGAGGCATTGTAGAAATGAAGACTGCGATAGCCGGAGAGGGAAAGTGGCTGTAAGTGCTGTCGGCAGCAATCCTACCCCATCCCACTGTCTCCCATCTTGTCCTCATGAAGGTGTCCCTGAGACAGGTTTGGGCAGAATAAGACAGAGCTAAAGAATAAGGCAGACCTGCTGACTGTCGGTAGGGAAATGATAAGTTGAATTTATACCTGGGAATGGAATTGCCACAGAAGAAGGTCCAGAGCCAGAAGAGAAAATTGAGGTTCATTAGCAAGGATAGGTTTGATGAGAAGATCTGTAGAAAATTAATGCATGCTGATGTGCTTGAAAAGTATTGCAAAGTGTTTAAGTGAAGGTTAGTAAAAGTTGTATAGACTCATAGAATCGAAGAATGGTTTAGGTTGGAAGGGACCTTAAAAATCATCTAGTTCCACCCCCCTGCCATGGGGAGGGACACCTCCCACTAGACCAGGCTGCTCAAAACCCCTTCCAGTCTCATCCTGGCAAAGCCTCAACTTTGCAAGCTTAGCTTTGCAGCCTCAGTGATGTGTTTGGAAGGCCGTTTTGCATATTGTACAGTGTTTTCGGCATCCTATGGCTCAAGGAACCAGGCGCTGCTGAACTCGAGCAGAAGTTAAAGCAGGATGTGTGATGTCTATAATGAAAGTTGCAGACCTGAGGCAATTGCTGCAGAGCGTTTAGGTTTTAAAAGGGAAACTGGTTTTGTGATGAAATCATGTCAGATGTGTAACAGAGCCTTTATTTGCCTCGCTGCTATTGTATTTAACCTCGCTCATTGGGGGTTACCTTATCTTGCCTTCATACTCATTTTTGTGAGGTGTGCGCTGGGGGATTTTTTTCCTTAAAACACCCTCTGTGGAAACACAGGTCTTTGCTCTACCCTTTTCCACCTATTTCAAGGTTTTAAGTTGAGCAGGAGAAAAGTCTGGGGATGTAATCTTTGTGAAATCAGAGATGGCCTTTATTAGCGGTCAGACAGGCTGGAGCTAGATAAAGCCTGATACAGGCATTCGGTGATAACTTCCCTCTGCATAAGTCAAAGGTTGCCACGCTGTGAAATTTGTAAATTGTTACACAATATAGAATTGAAACCAGTTTAATATTCCCTGGTCTTGAGGTCCAGGGGTTTGAGAGGAGAATGTTTTTATAGCAGAGAGCGGGAGGTGCCTTTCAGCTGCTGTGTGGCCCCTTAAAAACCAAAATACCAGTTTTTTGTTGTGTAGCGCGTAGATGGGACATTCACCCTTCACCCGTGCTGCAAATAAAACACAATTCCTCTGAAATGCGCTGGACTGGTGCACGTACCCACCCGCTGCAGCCAGGAGGACTGAGCCTTTAAAGTCAGAGCAAAGATGAAAAATAGAGAGATCTGGATAACTTTCCTAACCTGCCACTGCCCTACTATCTGACCCATGGCAATTCTTCCTGTTTCTCTTCTTTTCTGCTGTGTTGTGGCTGCGTCTAATTATAGATCAAACTGCCTTTTTTTTTTTTTTNNNNTTTTTTTTTTTTTTTAACTTCACAACTGCAGCAAAAGCACCAGTAGGAGCTTTTCCATTTTCTTTGATGGCCTCAGGATCAAGCCCTGTGTAAATACCATCTGCAACCAATCCTGTGCATAAAAGGAGAGAGGAAAGAGAGGAAACTAGCAATTCTTCCTGTGCACACATTTTCTAGATTCAAGTTACAAGTTTTATGAATCTGAAAAGACTCATCCGAAACAAGTCAGCATTTCTTTTTTGTTTTTCAGTTTTTCAAAGCTGCTGATGCAGCCTCTTCTTTACACTTTGCTCAACCGAATTGTGTGAAAATTAGACAACTTCCTTCAGAACGAATCGGGATCAGTTAGGCTTTTTAAAGCTCAGTTTTGCGCCTGTTGAATTTGGGCTGCGGTCGGGCTAGAAGGGAAGGGGCGGCTCGGCTCCTCTGCCCCCATCCCCCTGCACACACAACTATTCACGCAGCTTGGGGAAACGAGCTGGGAGAAATTCAACCCAACAAAGTATGGAAAGAATAGGTTTTCAGCGGGGTGAGTCTCCCCATCCCGCCCGCAGTGCAGCCTCGCAAGCAGAAGTATTAACACAAGCAACCAAACCATCCCTTCCACGAAGCCGCTGCTTCAGCTTTTCCACTTTCTGCATCACCCCCAGCCTGTGCCTGCCCTTGGCCTTGCCATGGCACCAACATTCCTCTAACCAGGCTTTACCAGCGCAGGTTTTGGCTGAGACATGTCCCTGGAGCACTTTCTGGGGAGGCGAGGGCTGGAAAAAAGGGCAGGAGAAGACCACAGCACTTATTTCTTCCTAAACTGCCACGGAGCTGTGTTTAATAACGCTGAGTTTTGCTCTGCTTTAAGCTGTTTGCGCACCCAGCTTCTGGGGGAGAGGGAGAAGAGAATTTTTTTTTAGTTTAGGGATGCTTGCCGGATCATAAGCTCACCAGGGGGCAGAGGGAGGCTTATATACATTCACGCAGAACATCAAGATATGCATCCAGGCTGCTGACATGTTTCGCAAGAAGGCTGGTTAACTGTTGTTGCTGCAAATTTTTGTTTAAATTTTAGTCCTTCAGAACAATATTCTTATGTATAAGAGAAACTTTCAGTTTAGGAAGGAAAAATCAGGTTGTGTTCATTTTTTTTTGTTGGGGTTTTTTTTATTATTTTTTTTTTTTTAAACTGGTGAGTTGTCTTGCCCAGGACTGTATTGAAGATAATCATTGTTCATAAACAAAATAGGCACCTAATAAAAAGTGGAAAATAAGTTAATAAGTTTTCCTCTGGGAGATTTTACCTTATAAAGTACCATTTTAAAGCAGCATGCTGTTTCACGTGTGCACATGTACACAGCGTCAAATAAGAAGCCTTTCCCCTTATCTCAGTCTGTTGAGATTAATTGTCTCGGGGTTCGGATGTCTGCTATTTAAACAAATGTAGTTATTACAATTCATTGGATTAATGCAGTGCTCAACTAAGTCTAAGTTTCCATTCACTTCTCTTTACTTTGATTCAGGTAATTGTGACAAATAGTCATCCATCCGTCCCTCTCTCTGAAGTGAGAACGCAGCCAAATGTAATGGGTTAATGGTTAAGTATAATTAAGGCTCTAATTGAAACTCTGCTTGTGGCTATTTGTATGCAAAGCACTTTGGGGACAGCCTTCACAAAAGCTTTTGAACCAGAGTAGCCTGTGTCAAAACACTGGAGTCTTCTCTTAATATGGTTTCCTTTGCTTTGCAGGCGCTTAAATACTTTAAACAAATGTGCAGTGATGAAGCTAGAAATTAGTCCCCACAGGAAAAGGGTAAGTTCATTTCACACCTTCCGTTACAGCATTGTACTTTATTAAAATTGAAAATCTCGCAGATTGCTTGGTTGCAGTCTAGGACAACACCTGAGTAGAACCTGGCAAGGACACGCAGTCAAAACTCCACTTACGTTTCATTTTGTGTTCTCGCTGACTGGTAACTGAGGGGCTTGGCTGCAGGTGAAGGTTATTCGTCTAGCTGACTCTTCCCCAGGATGTCGCCCCCAGTCTGAAAGGCACTGGGCTTC
This sequence comes from Rynchops niger, assembly GCA_013400035.1. Classification (NCBI taxonomy): domain Eukaryota; kingdom Metazoa; phylum Chordata; class Aves; order Charadriiformes; family Laridae; genus Rynchops; species Rynchops niger. The sequence continues at coordinate 1,085,389 of VXBH01002675.1, read as the reverse complement.
CCTGCCTGCCAGTGAGGTTGTCCCTGTTGGAGCGTATCACCTGCCCTCGGGCAGGATTGTAAAAGTAGGCTTGGTGAAGGAGATCCTGACGAGCCATGATGGAAGTTAGAACGTCATCTTTGGCGTCATCTTCATTCACAGTTTTGGTTCTTTGCCATCATGTTAGAATTGTATTATTTTATTCTGATGTAGACAGGATCAGTTAGACTTGGCCTGCAAAGGAAAGGGCCAACCTTTTGTAGGGTTGGGCACGTTGTTTCCTTGGTTTTTAGTTACATAGCTCAAAATTAAAGCAAAATGTTCACAGAATACATCATCTACCTTTTTAGAAAGTTGGCATGTTTCTAGGGAGCTCAGCGGGAATTCAAACTGTTTCCTGAATCTTCAGGATCCCTGTGGGGCGTGGTGAGAAATAAGAGAGCGCCTACTGTAATTTCAGTGAGGTAGCACTGACAGAAAGTCGAGTTGCTGGGTTTTGCTAGTGAGGTACCATTCAATAGCTCTCTTAAAACTCCGTGTGTGTCCTAGGAGGGATCAGTAGTTGATACCGTCCCCTGGGATATGACAACTGCAGATAAAGACGACTGAGCTAAGGCAATACGATGCTGCCCTACCCTTAGCAAGAATGCATACAAATGCTCTGAGCTTGTTTACCAGGAATTAATCCCCTCTTTCCCTATCTGTTTGTGGTATGTTGGAAACAGCGTCCAAGCTCCAGAAGATAACGCTCTGAGACAGCACATATAGGAACTCTTTAAGTAGGGGTAGACAGCTGGATTGCCATTTATGACCACCAGAAGATTCCTTCTCCTTGTTCCTGAACCTTGTTAACACTGGAATGATCAGTATTGCTAGTAGAGGTCAGACCAGACCTGACTTTAGGTCCAAACCCCAGATCTTCCAGGTCTTCCGGAGTCTGGATGTCACCGTTTGTTTCGGTCCTTCCTGATTTTCATTCACCACCAATATTCTGGCAGATGGACTTGGATCCTATTCTCTTTTGTTGTTGACTTCATTAGGATCAATACTTAGCCTTTAAAGCTTTTTAACACCAGGGAAAAATTGTGCTGACAGAAGCATATGTTTCCTTACGTTTTCATTGACCTCTTTGCAAATTAAGATCACTTTACTGCTCCTTTTTACCCAGTCATACCACGTTCACCACCAAACCATCATTATTATCCATTGGCAGTTTCAGGTGACTTTTTTCCTCCTGAAAACTTTAAATAAGCAAGCCAGTCCTCTGAGGTTTTCATCTGAGTCCTGGACAAAAGTAGTTTGCAGTAGTTGGGAAACAAAGAAAATGACGCGTGTTCTGTGTCCCGTGTGTATTTGGTTATAGAAAATAAATATGGTGTTTCACTTATTTTGCTGAGCTGATGAAATGTGCTATTAAAAAAATAGGAGAGGATGAGGAGCTAAAGTATGCATAAATAAAATACTTGAAATATGACTAATTTACTGTTTTTCAGAGTGTAAATGTGATGCTGGCACACAAATAGTTACAGTTTGCGGCATGCATGTGTGTTTGTTTTTAAATTAAAGCAATCTAAACAAATGAAGTGACACTTCCAGAGCTGGGTGGCAATTAGTGTTTCCTACTCTGAAGACCAAAGGTTATTTTGTGGCTTCATGGTGTCGTATTAAAATATCTTCATTGGTTTTATTCTTCCAACGTGAAATTTTCCAGATATTTGGAAGACCAAATATGTCAGTCCCGGGATCATTCCCTCTCAGTATTTAGATGAAAAGATTGCAGGCGTAAGCGATGTAGGTGTAATTGCGCCCTCAGGCATTGCTCATACATCAAACATCATCAGTGGAGATGTTATTTACAATTTACTTACGTGCTATACTGTCAGTGAGCTCTTGCTGCTCTATCTAGTGTTAAAGTTTGCCTGAGTGTTAAAGTTTGCCTGGAGCGAGACTGAAGTAGAAACTTCACAGGACATTCTTAAAATGTTAGCTGCTAGCCTGTGGGAGGAAGAGTGGACCAGGTAAGAGCCTGGAGGCATCACACTCTTGCAGTGCAAGAGTTTCTTTTGCTGTCTCATTAGTCACAGCGAGGAGAGCCTTCAGACTTCCCCAATGGGTAAGGAATGAAGCCGCTACAGTCCAGAACGTATGAGAAACATCTCGTAATTGCAAAGAGGAGTATAAACACACAGCCACTATCAACAGAGTGTAACTTTGGAGGGAGTCCAGAGGGACCCCAACCCCCGGCTGACTCCAGTTTAAAATTTTATGCATGCCAGGAATTTCCATTGATCTGAGGTCTATCCACTGTGACCAATTAATTAAAAGTCAACGGATACTAGGGTTTTTAGAAAAGAGCAATTTAAAGCAGATTGTATTGTTTGTTTCTTTTTACGAAGTGTATATCTTTTGTGTTTAAGAACTGTTAAAATATATTGCCTGTCCCATGTTATCTATTCCTGTGATGGGCTTTATGGCCTAATCTTCCTCTCCCTGAAGTAAAAGACTGTTTTCACTTTAAATTCAGTGAGAACAAGGTCATGCTTAAAGCAGTTTAGTGGGCATTGTATTTAAATGCAACCTCCTTTGCCTTTCTGTCAGTTTGCAAGCAGTACTTTCAGGGTTCTTCTTCCTTGCAGAGCGAAGATTCGGATGAAGATGAACCTTGTGCAATAAGTGGCAAATGGACTTTTCAGAGGGACAGCAAGAGGTGGTCGAGGCTTGAAGAGTTTGACGTGTTCCCTCCAAAACCGGACTTGAATACCCCCTCCCCAGAAGCTCCTCACCTCACTAACGCGGCGAGCCGTGAGAGTGTGCTCACAGACCTCAGCGAACGCCAGGAGGTGGCTTCCATTCTGAGCATCAGCAGCACCAGCAGCCACCAACCAACCCTGCAGAGCGAGGCATCCACCACCAGGACAAACTCGGTTGTGAGCGTTTGTTCATCGAGCAATTTCGTAGCAAACGATGACTCATTCAGCAGCCTGCCCTCGCCCAGGGAGCTGAATAGCTTCAGCTTCAACACGAAAGCCAATGAGAAGAACGCCAAGTCCAAAACAAAGAGCCTGCTCAAGAGAATGGAGAGCCTGAAAATCAAGAGCTCTCACCATGGCAAGAGCAAAGCCCCTTCAAAGCTTGGCCTTATTATTAGCGGGCCCATCCTGCAGGAGGGCATGGATGAAGATAAACTGAAACAGCTTAACTGCGTGGAGATTTCTGCCCTCAACGGCAATCACATCAGCCTCCCCATGGTACGAAAGAGGAGCGTCTCCAATTCCACCCAGACCAGCAGCAGCAGTAGTCAGTCTGAGACGAGCAGTGCCGTCAGCACGCCCAGTCCTGTCACACGAACACGCAGCCTCAGTGCGTACAATAAAAGGGTGGGCATGTACCTGGAAGGCTTTGACCCCTTCAACCAGTCAACGTTCAGCGACGTGATGGAGCAGAACTTCAAGAACCGGGGAAGCTTTGCAGAAGACACAGTGTTTTTTATCCCCGAAGATCATAAGCCTGGCACTTTTCCCAAAGCACTCTCCAACGGCAACTTCTCCCCGACAGAAAGCAACGCCTCTGTGAACTGGAGGACAGGGAGTTTCCATGGGCATGGCCATCTCGCCCTCCGGAGGGAAAACAGCGGCGACAGCTCCAAAGAGCTGGGCATGGGGAAAAGGCGCAACTCCTCCAGCTCAGTGAGCAGCCGCCTGAGTATTTACGACAACGTGCCAGGCTCGATCCTGTATTCCAGTACGAGCGACCTGGCCGACCTCGAAAATGAAGACATATTCCCAGAACTAGACGACATCCTGTACCATGTCAAAGGCATGCAGAGAATAGTAAACCAGTGGTCAGAGAAGTTCTCGGACGAAGGAGACTCTGACTCGGCGCTTGACTCCATCTCCCCATGTCCTTCCTCTCCAAAGCAGATCCACCTCGATGTAGATAACGATCGAACAACACCAAGTGACCTTGACAGTACAGGGAATTCACTGAACGAAACAGAAGAGCCCTCGGGGATGCAGGACAGGAGGGACTCTGGGGTGGGTGCATCGCTGACAAGGTCCAGCAGGTGAGATCATGAGCACTGGGACTTGGGGCAGCCCCAGTGAGGTCCGGCACAAGTGGATCTATAGTATGCCCTTTACAAGTGATAGGACGAGGGTTAACAGTTTTAAACTGAAAGAGGGGAGATGTAGATTAGATATTAGGAAGAAATTCTTTACTGTGAGGGTGGTGAGGCACTGGAACAGGTTGCCCAGGGAGGCTGTGGCTGCCCCATCCCTGGAGGTGTTCAAGGCCAGGCTGGATGGGGCTTTGAGCAGCCTGGTCTGGTGGGAGGTGTCCCTGCCCACGGCAGGGGGGTTGGAACTGGATGATCTTTAAGGTCCCTTCCAACCCAAACTATTTTATGATAGTAGCTGCACCACACTCAGTTAAGGTGCAACAGAAGTTGTGGCCATTCAAGCACACATGTGCTGTTCCCATCACCTCCCAAAACAGTTATAGGAGAAGAAATTATGTGTGCACGACTTCTAGACAAGTGATTCCCACACTTGGTAGCTGTATGTTTGTATGTTCAGCCTCAGTCGTCATTGAAAAACAGCCCTCTCAGCAAGTCAGCGTCAGGAGCCATGTTAAGGCAGTTTTGGGGGATGGTGATTCTTCAAACTGAAGTGGCGTGTGGGAGGGAGAGGGACCTCAAGTAGGATTATTCACTTTTTAAGTTGACTAGGAGAAGCAGTGTAAGTATGGTCTGGTTTGTGTCAGTGTGTAGTAAAAGCCTTGACTTTTGGACCGTTTAAAAAAAATTGCGCTTCTCAGTAGCAGGCTGTTTCTTAAGAGTGTGCTAGGGCATTAAATCTTTGAAGAAAATGAGGTTTGTTTACTTTCCCGTGATCACTGTAGCACGGTGAGGCACTGGGGGAGCTCCAGTGGCCTCCCAGTTTCTGTTGGGAGTTTTACCATGGGATGGATGACTGTATTTTTGTAGTGTGAGTAGAGCAAGGAGTTCAATTCCTTCTAGCTTTGTTTCCAGTTTTCCTTTAAAACCGGTGCAGATCATTTAGGGCCTGGTTTCTGCTGTCATTTAGTCGCCTACAGCTGATTGTATAAACTTAATGGGATTTTTAGACGTGCTTAGTTCCCATTTGATGTGTCTTAAAAATTTGGTCCCCTATTTCTAAATGGAGGGGTTTTTGACTCCCACTGCCTTAATACTGAAAGGGTACAAGAAGGACATGGACCTGTTGGAACAGGTCCAGCGGAGGGCCACAAAGATGATCAGGGCTGGAGCACCTCTGCTGTGAGGACAGGCTGAGAGAGCTGGGGTTGTTCAGCCTGGAGAAGAGAAGGCTTCGAGGACACCTTATAGCCCCTTCCAGTACCTAAAGGGGCTACAGGAAAGATGTGGAGGGACTCTTGATCAGGGTGTGTAATGACAGGACGAGGGGTAACAGTTTTGAACTGAAAGGGGGGAGATTTAGATTAGATATTAGGAAGAAATTCTTTACTGTGAGGGTAGTCAGGCAGTAGAATAGGTTGCCCAGGGAAGCTGTGGATGCCCCATCCCTGGAGGTGTTCAAGGCCAGGCTGGATGGGGCTTTGAGCAGCCTGGTCTGGTGGGAGGTGTCCCTGCCCAGGGCAGGGGGTTGGAACTGGGTGATCTTTAAGGTCGCTCCCAACCCAAACCATTCTGTGATTCTATGAAAAACGGTGGTGTAGGATATCTGATAGGGCAAGACCATGTAGCTAACATTGAGCTGTGGGTCAGCCCAGCATGCACGTTCCCATCTAAAGCACCTTTACGTGCTGCATGTGACAGCTCCAAAGACAGTGGCTGCCAAGGGCAGGGAGCTCAGCAGTAGGTTTTTTTGGTAATTCCTGTGTGTGTCTTGCAGAGCCGTTTTAGTGATGGGTCCTTGCTCTGTCCCCTGTCTTCTCCACAGGCACAGGCTGAGGTGGCACAGCTTCCAGAGCTCCCACCGGCCCAGCCTCAGCTCGGCGTCGCTGCAGATCAACTGCCAGTCGGTGGCCCAGATGAACCTGCTGCAGAAGTACTCCCTCCTGAAGCTGACCGCTCTCCTGGAGAAGTACACGCCTTCCAACAAGCACGGTTTCAGCTGGTAAGGGCACCGTGCCACGTGTAGACCGGCCGGCTGTACGAGCACGACAGTTGCGCTCGTCCTAAGTGGCTTTCAGAAAGGTGCAATGAATCCCTCCGTCCCTCTTTTTCCATATTTGCACTTCTTCCTCCGGCCCGTGCTGACAGTGATTTGTGGTTTCCTAAGACAGGGATAAAAATCACTAACCCTTTACGTAAGCATAATCTTATTAGGCTTGAGAAGCGTGTTTACAGGGGGCGTGTGAGGAAATAAAAGCAATGAAGTACAGGCCAGCTTTCTGCGCAGGAAGGTGTCCGCTATCCATAGCTAAGGAAGGACTGGTTGTTTATTGAGGCAATTAGCGAGCAGGGGTGCAAACCTCAGTAGATCTTAAGAGGCTTGCTTTTCTGCACTTATTCGCAAATATTTATTTAGTTTCTCTATATAATGATGTCATTAAATAATGTAAATTTCTTTTAGTCTCATTAGCCAAAACCTCCTTAAAGCACAATAAATCCACCACTATAAATCCAGTGAACTTGCAAAAAAAGACGAGGGGCGTAAAAAGGAAAGATGGAGAGAGCCGTCGGAGATTTTTGTAGGCAGCAATTTCTGCTGTGGCCAGGTGTTTGTAACCCAGTTGAATGGTTTTTGTCAGAAGAATGAAATAGAAAGCTCTTTTATTATTGTATCTGCAGTGCAGCCTGTGTAACCTTCGGGATGCAAAAGACGCAGTAAAATTTTTCTTCTCCCTACCACAGGCCAGCCTCCTCCCTTCCCCAGGAGTCATGGAGAGTATTTAGCTTCAGCATCAAAGTACCTCCTGTTCAAAGGCTGTTATTATGTCAGCCTTTCTAAATACAGAAGTTGTTTGTTCTGAAAGACAGAAATAAGTATTGACCAGTTATCCCTGCATGCTTCAGATTCTCGGTGGAGATCGCAATGTGTTTTTTCACATTCCATCGGCATGTTTTTTGACAAAGCGAGTATTATTCATACATATATCAATAATGTCCTAAACTTAACTATATGGCAGTACAAATTGGTTCTGTTTTACACTGTAACGGATTAGTCAGCTGTAAATCTACTGCACTGTTTGTATAGCTGCACTGTATATTGAAATGTTAAATAGGTCTCCCTGTTTTCCAGTGCTACTGTGTCCTGTTAGTTGCTGCACTGGACATTAGCTTTTCTCCTTGTTTAGGAAAATGATCTCAATATTTTCACATTTTAATGGCTCTTTTTTTTTTCCCCCCTTCATGAAACCAATACTCTTGGGGACCTGGGGGTAAATCATTCTTTTGTATTAAGTAACTTTTTCCTTGGAGTCATAAGCAGATGGAAAGGCCTCTCATTCAAACTGGAGTGGGAGGTGGGGGTAACAACAGTCACTGGCTGACAAGGAGGGGGGTCCCTCAAAGGGGTTGTTTATAGAGCTGAAGTTTTTAGCTGACAAACTCAAATGTATTACATCAGTTTCCTGCTGTTATGCACACTGGTGGGTGGTGGACCCAGTTTGAAGACTTTGCAGAACAAGTAGTTGACATACAAAAGCTCATTGTTCAAATGCCCATCTTTTCCGAAACCTAAAGAAGCAGTGTTATAAGGGGTCACTGACCGCAGGATTTATTTTGACTCTTTTGCAATTCAATCTGGCCCCTGCAGCTTTACCCTGTAGCTTTTGTCCTACTAATATTGATGGAGTAGCACCACATTAATACTTGCAGGCAGCATACTGCCCCGAATGTCAAGCCTTTCTCTTAGAGAAATTCTGTTTTCTGTCCTCTCCGCCTTCCCATCTCTGAAGGGATTAGCTAATTTATACTGTCACTACTTTTCATATTACTAAAATGCTTCACTTGTTTTCACCGACTTTCTGAATTACTGCAAATACGTCAGATAAAATGGTCAACAGAGGTTTAATTTAATTTTTTTCATTCCTTTTGCGTGAAATAGGGCTGTACCAAAGTTTATGAAGAGGATAAAGGTGCCAGACTATAAAGACCGAAACGTTTTTGGAGTACCGCTGCAAGTCAACGTCCAGCGCACGGGGCAGCCTCTTCCACAGAGCATTCAGCAAGCCATGCGCTACCTCCGCAACCACTGCCTGGATCAGGTGGGGTTTGCTGTACTCCCCTCCCACACGCCTGCAGCACCCAAAACTCAGCCTTCCATCAGTTTTTCTCGTTCCTGGGTCAGACTGAAAAAGTAGACTCAAACCAGGACAAAATAGATAATTAATGCAGGGAAAGCTTTCTGTGAAATTAGAATCCATACATAAGAAGCTAAAGAACATAGTTACATTTCAGATTTTCTGGACTCATTGTAAATGTATTTACTTTTCCATATGTATTTAGGTTGGACTGTTTAGGAAATCTGGAGTCAAATCAAGAATTCAGGCTTTGCGTCAAATGAACGAGAGTTCAGCAGACAGCGTCAACTACGAAGGCCAGTCCGCTTACGATGTAGCAGACATGTTAAAGCAATTCTTCCGTGATCTCCCTGAGCCCCTCATGACCAACAAACTCTCCGAGACCTTCTTACAGATATACCAATGTAAGTACTGAGATATCTACGGCTAGGCGGCAAATGGTCGTTTGTGTAACAAGGGTGGAACTTTCTAATACTCCTCCTCTGGGCACTACACGTGTTGCATGGGTTGGTCTTTGCCTTTCTCCAGCAGCCCTTATAGTTCAGGCTCCCTCCTAAGGAACTGATTTTTGGTGTTCCAGTTGTATAACAATTTATAGTACAGGTTCTTTTCATTTCACCTTTCCCTGTAGTCTGGGAACAAATATAAATCTTCCATCACTTGCTATAAGGTTTCCTCTTTTCTCTCAGCATACTAGATATTACGGTTTGAAAATAAGCCACGTCTGATGTGGCTGGGTAGAGGAGCTGTGCAAGCACTACACAAACAGACTTTGGGGCTTTCGAGGGGATTGGAATCCACTAAATTACTGAGATTTTTTTGGAAGAGCAAGGCTGCCAAAAGATTCCTATTTTCTTATAATTCATATTCTTCTGTCCTTCACCACAACTTTTGAAAACAATGTTTAAGTTGAAAGCTTTTCTGTTACTGACTTGTAGCTACTTTACTGTTAAGTACCATAAGCAGAAAGTACTTAGAATAAATCGCATAAAAAATAGAGTTTATTAATGCCAGTGTAAAGAAATAATTAATCTTTGAGATGGCAGGTTCAGCTCCAGCAAGGGAGACATTTTGTGAGCTAAATAAATGGAGTTCTCTGTAAATGGTAATTTTGTGCTGGGTCTTTCCAAACAACACGTTGTCTTCTAAAAGTTTCCTTCAACGTTGTTTCATTGGAAATGCTCTCAGTGGCCGAAGTTGAATCAATGTTTGCTGACCAGAACTCTAAAGCTTTTTGAAATATTCCTGGGGGTCCAAACTAATGGATGCGCCCTGGGCACCTTGCTCATCCTGTGGTTTCTCTCCCTAACACCACCCCAGCTTTCTCCCCATCTATTCTTCCCACGGTAGCATGGCTACAACGGAACTTACTGCAAAAACGCCACCTTTGAGCCCTTGCTGTATTTTGTGCCTTCCTTATGATGTTGGTTACAAAAAGGTTACAGGAACTTCCTTCAGAGTTCCGTAGGTGGAGGTGACAGTTTAAAATATAAACATACATACCGTTATTTCAGTGCACACATTTTTTGTGTCTCTGTTTGGGTTCCCAAGAAGGTTTATGGAGAACGTTAATCAGATTGTCAACTTCTGTGAAAATTAAACAGCAACTCTTTGTGGGTTTAGTGCCAGGAGGAGTTTGACAGAGCATTGCAGAAGTATCTGTTCCTTTCCTTTCGCAGGCGGTAGGTCTGAGGAATCCCCAGACATGGTCGGGAAGTATTATCTCTGTGTAAAGCAAAGAGCCTTAAAGCAGCTGTAAATTTTGCTTCCCTGCAAAGGACAAAATTTCCCTTTCCTTTGGTGTTATGCACCAGGCTGCGCACTGTAATTGTCCGCACGTGGCTTAAATGTGCTTTGAGAGTGTGAAAAACAGTGGATTTTTGCTTAAATTTGCTTTCCAAACTCACCTGCTAACCTTACGAAGTTGCTGAAGCCCAAAGCAAATACCAGTTAAATATCTGGTTAGCACCACGTGTATTACGGGGCACGCAGCGAGGGTGGTGTGGTGCTAATGATGATATATAAGTGCTCCAGGACTCTGACTCTGATGTTGTCTTGAGAGATGGCTTGTTGGAAATCCCTTTATAAGAAGCAGATCTGGTCTGGGTTATTTCGTTTTTCGTTCCCTTCAAGTTTGGAGGAGAGGGCCTTATGTAAAGACACACACGTCAAATTTTTCCAATGGCTGTTTGTTGTTAGTAACCAAGGAGCTGTTTAATGGTATGGGGCTTCACAGTGTTGACTTTCTTTTTCCACTGCATGACTTTGAATGATCTGCTCAATAAAGCAACCCTCTGTGTTTGGTAAAGCGCTTTCTGGATATTTTATGACATCATTGTCAAAAAGGTTTGCCAGCCAATTTATTTATTTAATTCACCTATTCTAAAATGCGTTCATGTTTTGAATTTCTTTGAAAGCCAAAGAATTTCTAAATTGGCTGGACTGTTTGCTTGTTCACTGCCCGACTCCAGGCTTCTGTCATTTTAGTGCATCTGTGGGAGCATGTAGCTGTTGAAATTAAATCTAAAATTAACTCTGGCCTAGGCGCAACTTCTTCTTGCTTGCATTTCTTGTGAGGCAGGAAATAGCTGAGGGTAGTTAAACTAGTGGGTTAAAAAAAAGTTCCTTCATGTTTCCTACGAATGGTATGCATCCTGAAGGAAATCACTTCAAACTCGAGTCAAATATTTGAAGCCAGAGTTTGCTTTGGGATGTATTCATGCTGTGTGTGTGGAAAATCAATGGGCTGATGAGAGAATTACTAATATTATGCAGATGTGCCAAAGGATCAGCGTCTCCAGGCTATCAAGGCTGCCATTATGCTTTTACCCGATGAGAACAGGGAGGTCCTCCAGATTCTTCTCTATTTCCTGAGTGATGTCACAGCCGCAGTGAAGGAGAACCAGATGACACCAACAAACCTGGCCGTCTGCTTAGCACCTTCCCTCTTCCACTTAAACACTCTCAAAAGAGAGAATTCTTCCCCAAGGTAGGTGTCTGGGGAGCCGCGTTCATTGCTGCTGGTCCCGTACCACAGCTAGTGGTGATGTGCAATGGGCATGTCTAGCTTTGACCCTACCAGTTGTGATCACCTCGGACACCTCCAAGGGCACCGGGTGTAGAACAGTTATGGGATCCTACCTTTTGTTAGAGACTTGTTTAAAATACACGCAAGTTCATAAGAAGGAAGAAACAGGGGGGGATTCCAAAGAAAAAGTTTAGAGAGAGTAGCGAGAAAAGTTGGTGACACCATGCCAAGATTTGGTCCCAGGCAGCACTGCTCTAAATCACCAGCAGATTTGGGAATTCTGCTGTTTTCTTACCGAGCATCTCTCTTCCTCTGCATTAAATAACTGGATTTGTGTGTGTGCTCTTTTCCCCCTGAAGGGTGATGCAAAGAAAACCAAGCCTGGGAAAACCCGATCAGAAAGACCTAAATGAAAATCTGGCTGCAACCCAAGGACTAGCTCATATGATCGCTGAATGCAAGAAGCTCTTCCAGGTAAAACACCTGTTTGCAAAACTGATGGGTTGAATATTGGCCAACATGTCTTAGATGTGCTGTATAATGGAAAGCTAGGAATGTCTTTTTATTTCAGAGTGAAGTTTAATACATGATAAATAGCTTTCTAAAAAACTTTGCATCCTGATCTGGGTGAATATGTGAATTAGAAGTGGTGCCAGAAGAAAAGAGAATTGTTTTATTGGCACTGGCACTCAAAAGCCATGAGGCAGTTGTGGGGTTTGGGACATTTTTGTTATATCCAAGCTGCATGTGAAATATGGTTTCAAGCTTTTATGGCACAGCCATGAGTATCAGTGAACTTCAGCTCTAATTACAAAGCAAGAAACTATTTCCAGGAATTTCAGTGCTTGTTTTATGCTTAAATTCCCAAGAGTTAGCAAGACTAGGCCACAAAAGCGTCCTGGAACATGACACTGTCAGACCGTAGGTTGAAGGGTCTGTAGGAACTAAAGAACACTCCCTCTAGGGCCCGGGATGGAGAACCAGGCAAGTCTTGAGTCCTGGTTTTCCTCACTGTCATCGAATCTTTTCAGAGCCCACAACTGAAGGGATGCCTGTCTCTCTTCTTGCAGCTGACAACTGACCCCTCCTTTGTTCAGTCTGCGGGATAAACTGTCCTGTACCAAGCTGTGTAGCAAAGAGGGATGCTCCACGGAAAAAATAAGACACCCCATAAATGAGAGACTAACTTGGGTTAAATGAAAGTCACGAACTTAACTTTGGCATTTCTTCACATGGAGTGCTTGACCTGAAACATAAGTGTTTCATAAGACCTGAAACATTACAAAACCAGTGTACCCATCTTTCCGTGACTGTCAAGCTGCTAGACTAATACTCTGTGATTTGGGGGGGGAGCTGCAAGAGGAGGATTTCACCCTTTTGTCGCCCCTCAGATACCCGAAGAAATGAGCAGGGGCCGGAACTCGTACACGGAGCAGGACCTGCGTCCCCTCAGCCTGGAGGAGCTCCGGGGCGGCAGCAGCACCACCGAGCCCTCTGACTACCACTGCTACCTCCAGGACTGCGTGGATGACCTGCTCAAAGAGATGAAGGAGAAGTTTAAAGGCTGGGTCAGCTGCTCCACCTCGGAGCAAGCAGACCTGGCCTACAAGAAGGTGTGTACCCCGTCACTCACACCACGGCTCTGGTTTTTAGCTCATCTTCTCTAATATAAGCAGGCTTTTGACACAGGATATTACAGAAGGTTCAGTGTACAACTTTACTTTGCAGATAGATTTAAGAAAAAAAAAAACAAAAACACCTTAGTCTTTTGACATGGTTGCACACGTCTAAAAGCAACATGTCTTTCAGCAGCAGTCAGCTTACATGCACTGATTTGTGTTCTTCTGTTTATCCGGCCCAGGAATGTTCGCCGTGCGGCGTTTACACGCCTTCACTTACATGTGCAAAGCCTTGACAGGCTGAGTGAAGCCTCCAAGCACTGTCACTATGCAGGCAGTAGGAAAGGAGTTTCTCGGCTCTAATCTTGTACTGCTCGGAGCCAGCATGGGGAGAAGTGTGTTTCAACAAGATTTTACAATATTTTAAAAACAAACTTGGGAAACTAGGATATTTTTCTGTGGCATCACAATTTAACAGTGGCCCATACTGGAGGAGATAACTGTAGCTTAAAAATAATTTGGAAGTCAGCACGCAGATGCCTTTAGCTGTTAGGAAAACTACCTAACAACCTTAACCTGAGCTTACGACAAGCTTAGTACAATATATACATATATACGTGTATGTATTTCATTTGCTGTATTTAGCCAACACTAAAACGGAATGGAAAAGAAAGTGTGAGGAGTAAAACTGAGGATTCTGTGCTCATTTTCCCCAGGTGTGTGAAGGTCCCCCACTCCGGTTATGGAAAACTACCATTGAAATCCCAGCTACGCCAGAGGATGTTCTAAATCGTTTACTTAAAGAGCAGCATCTTTGGGATGAAGATCTTATAGATTCAAAAGTAATCGAACCTTTAGATAGCCAGACAGATATATACCAGTATGTCCAGAACAGCATGGCACCTCACCCGGCCAGGGACTTCGTAGTCTTAAGGTAAGACTTCTATACGCGATGGTGTTTATATCCTACACGTATGGCAACCTTGCCTGCAATTTCTATAGAATGGAAGTTATATAGGTAAATATCTCCTTGTGTATTATTTGAAGTCTTATTAGATGTTTGAATTACTTTTCATCAAAGATAAGACTTTTTTTTTTTTCTTCTTTATTCTTAGAACATGGAGGACAAACTTCCCCAAAGGAGCTTGTGTGCTTTTAGCAACCTCCGTGGACCATGACCGTGCTCCAGTGGCAGGCGTTAGAGTCAATGTGCTCCTGTCTAGGTATCTGATTGAGCCCTGCGGGTCAGGAAAATCCAAACTTACCTACATGTGCAGAATTGATTTAAGGTATGAATTTCCACTTTGTCCTCTTGGGGTGGTAACTTTTCTTGTATAGTTTCCATGTAGTCGGCACAAAATTTAGACAGTTCAACAGGCTTTAGCCGGGCCAGTAGTACGTACTTCTCAAGGGCTTGCACACAGGTCTCTGAGATGTCAATGAAAATTGTCCGCAGTGCACACCTACCGGCAGGTGTGCTTCGTTGCATTGGAAGCCTCCAGTATGGGCTCGACCGTAGCTATTGGTATATAATCCTGCCCCTTCCTCTGACAGATGTATGTGAATGCAAGGACATGTTAATTTTAATATTAAGTTAGTAAAGAGGACCAAGTTCTCACAAAACTTCTCATAACTTTTCCTTACTGTGGCAAACTAGGTTTTGAGCAAGTCTATGTATTAGTAACGCTGAGCTGAGCAATAAGTGGTAATAAGGAGATTTCCTACTCGCGCATTTGACCAGCTAGATATGTATTTGATTCTGACTAAGGAAATGTACGCAAAGTTACTGGTACCTACTTCATCATTACTTTTTTCTCCATGCATCAGGGGCCACATGCCAGACTGGTACACCAAGTCTTTTGGACACTTGTGTGCATCGGAAGTCGTTAAGATACGAGACTCTTTCAGTCACCAGAGTCTTGAGAGCAAAGAAGTCAAATCCAGGTGACTACTGAAGAGGAACAGCCATGCGCTCCAGACCTCAGCAACGTAGACATTATCCAAAACTGAGGCTCGTGCGCTGCAGACCGGACCAGTGTACCATCTGCAAGTCATGTCGTGAAGGGATGACAGCATGAGAACTTGACTGCGAGCATTACTATAGGACTGTGGCCATACCATACACTTTAAAGCTGCTTCCTGTCTGTGTAAGGTCTATAGTGTAGGCCTCGACTGGAATACATTGGAGGACTGTGCAAAA
>VXBH01002675.1:1029357-1063177 GCA_013400035.1 Rynchops niger | reverse complement strand
AAAAAAAGAAAAACTACCTAAGCAACTGGCAGACCTTGGAGAGGTTTAAGTGGCTAAAATTTTAGGCTTGGATAGAACCATATCCCCAAGCTCACTGCTAGAAACACAGCCCAGAATCACCGGTTCAAAATTGCACCAAGTTGTCTGAGGAATGGAGGTGAAACAACCTGATTTCTGGCACCATCGGCTCTGTTACAGAAGTAATTATTTTCACTATATCAGTAACATTTGGAATTCACTACTAGGCTTCAGAGGTGGGGTTTTTTGCAGAGCTTGGAGACAAATACATTCACAGAAGCTCCTGTTATTTTTTTCTCATGCTTCAATTTCTGCCCTAGCCACCTGGGCGTACCTCTGGACATATTTTTTTCGCAAGACCCTGCAGGAACTTTCTTGCGCTGTTTTTCTGAAGAGTCTCGTAACGGTCGCTGTCAGGGAGAGAGAGAGAGCATTCCTTTAAATTGATCAGCAGCACGATCGGGGACATGAGGTGATACTTACCATGCTCCTGTTGATAACGCCCCATGCAGAAAGGCAGGCCCAACACGCTTTTCTTTTTTAATTCCTTGAAAACTACCACGTATATTTTTTACTCTTTAAACACTCTGTCTTACTGAGTTAGAGATTTTCTATGACACTTTATACAATTTTTTTTTTTTTTTTTCTTTTTTAAAGCTTCTTTCCTGTGCCTCCTCTTCCTCTCTTGTTAAACGGCTAAAAAATTTTCCAGGGCCGGCCGCTCTCTGCAGTGGTTTGCTGGTTTCTGCTGAAAGAGCTGCTGCCAAATTTTATAAAGAATGTTCCCCGGGGCACAGAGGGGAGGGAAGTATTCTTCATGGCCTCTGTTTTCTTCCCATATTGTTTAACAAACAAGCAAACTGCCCTGCAGTCGCTCTGACCCCTATTTAGACATATCCCTTTCAGGCAGCCACACAAATGAACTAGGAAGGAAGCGCCGTCACAGCCCTTAGAAAAGATAGAGGGAAATAAAGGCAAACATTGTGTGTCTAAACAAACAAGCTCACTCTGCTCTGCCCTCGTCTTCTGCCTAATTCTTACAGGGACCGGACCCAGAAGCCGTAGTTGGGGCAAGAGTGTATCCTGGGTTGTGCAGGACTCGGTTCCCCTCCTCCTCTGTCCCCACCGCCCTGCCAGGTTTTGCCCCAGCCTCCGACATGAATGAATAATCCCAAACCTTTGGCATAAATGGGAACTCGGCCCAGGCTCTTTGCATGGCTTAAGCCTGTCCCTCAGTCTGTTTTCTCACCTCATGCCCTCTGTGCCTCAGTTTCCCTAGTTAGACTTCCCCAGAATTTTAAGGGGGAAAAAAATATGATTTTTCTGCTTCAGTAATCATAAATTGGCAGTGCGAGTTTTGCAAGAAGCTGATTAAAAAAAAAAATACCTAGAGGCCAGGCTGAGAACAGGTTTATCTTTGAGGTGCTTCTTGCCTATACACAACTCCAAAGGATTTCTAAATCAAACAACTTTTGATAGACGCGAGATGAAACAGATGTGCTATTAACCCCATTTCATGATGGGGATCTAGAGCATAAACGATTTTGGACCTAGAGATGCAACCAGAATATTCGAAAAATCAACCACAATGTTGCAGGCTAACCACAGTAACAAGTTTTGACATATCAGAGCTGATAAACCTGGTTCAAAAGAATGCTTAGATAACTGGAAAAGAAAGAAAACACAATAATTTAAAAGATTATGAGGATGATTTTTAAAGTATTTCCACATTTCTCTGGTGGCATCCATTTATAGTAGTCCCATCTTGATGAAACTACAGATGTGCTGGGTCATCTACCACCTCTCTTTAGGATATTTCATAGAATCATAGAATGTGTTGGGTGGAAAGGACCTTTAAAGGCCATCTAGTCCAACCCCCTGCAGTCAGCAGGGACATCTTTAACCAGATCAGGTTGCTCAGAGCCTCATCCAGCCTGGCCTTGAATGTCTCCAGGGATGGGGCCTCCACCACCTCTCTGGGCAACCTGTGCCAGTGTCTCACCACCCTCATATTTACCTTAAAGCAGTTACTGAGAAGTCAGCACTGGGTGACACAGAGGTGGCTTTGCCATAGGACCATGACCCAGCACAACCACCACGTCCCCCGTGCACCCCTCGGGCTGCTGCAGATGTCCTCTGCTCGCCCCAGCTCTTCTCAACCCACCGAACCCTGGAGCCGCTTTTGCCCAGCCATCGGCTTTAAGCCTGACCAAAAGATGGAAAAATCCAGCTTCAAACAAAACACTGGACTCATTGCAAGAGAGAAGCCTTATTTGCAGTCAACACTGGCCCTCTGGCTGACACGGGTTTCCAGACTTTGTTTAAAATCTGCTGGCGGAGCGCATATGAGAGCAACCCAACCACTTGCCAAGGATTTGTCAAGAGCGTTGCTTTGCCCTTGCTCTTCGCTCTTTGTCGATCGCGCCCCGCAGAAGAGCAGACAGAAAGCAGAGCTGGATCTGGTCGCCATCATGCATGGACTGCGATATGTGTGTATTTGTGCCTGAGGAACTACCTATCACCTTGATGAATGGCATCACATTTAGCTATCTCCTTAAAGAGATAAGACCCTGTAAGTTCTTGTTATCAGTTGTGCCCGGATTTGTAGCGTTAACCAAAAAAATTGGATTAATATTTTTAAACAAATCAGATTACTGTTTCATACCCATTATCATGTTTCAGGGGGTCATAAACCGGGATAAAAAAAATACATGTTTACTGCAGCTGTTTTAAGCCATGAAACAGAAGAGCCTGCAAGATGCTCTTTGTAAGGATATGTTTCCTAGGGTGCTGCTCCTTAGGGCTCACCACTAAAAATTACTGTTTTCTTTCTTTACCTTAAACTTCCTTTAGCTTACACGTCATTTCGTAAAAGCACCAAAAATCCCCACAAATGCTTCCCAGTCATGGCTAAGGTGTTCCAGTTGCTCTCTGTAAAATGTTGCAGGAGCAGACAGCCGAGGATGAGCAGCAAAAGCTTCTGAAACCATTCCCGGCCGTGTCAGCCCTCCTTTCTGTTCTGCAAACCTCCTGTTACAGCCTGCAAGCTCTCTTTTTGGGGCAGTTCTCCCCTTCTTGCGTGTTTTGTCTAGTCGTGATAGTTGCTCCATCCTGCCAGAGCCAGCACCGCAGCAAGGTCAGGCTCAGTCCTTGGTATCTCATTTCCTTCTCCCTTTGCCCGACCTGATCTCATGCAAAACCTTTCACAGATGCATGCACAGCTCTGGTGAGATGGCCTATTTTGCCTATAGATTGCGTCATGTTTAGCAGCACTTGGAGGTGAGGGGCCTGTCATCACCCTCTTGGAGAGCTCAAGTTCTGAACAACCAGCCTTTCCCCTAAAATGCATGAGGAGCGACATCTGTGCAAGAGGAACGATTGCCCAGAAGGTTCCACAGCTGGGACAAGAGGAGAATTTGATCAGAACTTGATCAGAAAAGATGAATAAGCCTTGCTAGCTATTTTCAAGTATGGAGATTAAGTTACTAAACAAGGCACCCACAAGTTCAGGATCATCAAAAGGTTATTACGTTATAATATTTATATTATATTACGTGCAGCTCTGGAGTTCTCAACACAAGAAGGACATGGACCTGTTGGAGCAGGTCCAGCGGAGGGCCACAAAGATGATCAGAGGGCTGGAGCACCCCTGCTGTGAGGACAGGCTGAGAGAGTTGGGGTTGTTCAGCCTGGAGAAGAGAAGGCTCCAGGGAGATCTTAGAGCCCCTTCCAGTACCTAAAGGGCCTACAGGAATGATGGGGAGGGACTCTTGATCAGGAAATGGAGTGATAGGAAGAGGGGTAACAGTTTTGAACTGAAAGAGGGGAGATGTAGATTAGATATCAGGAAGAAATTCTTTACAGTGAGGGTGGTGAGGCACTGGAAGAGGTTGCCCAGGGAAGCTGTGGCTGCCCCATCCCTGGAGGTGTTCAAGGCCAGGCTGGATGGGGCTTTGAGCAGCCTGGTCTGGTGGGAGGTGTCCCTGCCCATGGCAGGGGTGTTGGAACTGGGTGATCTTTAAGGTCCCTTCCAACCCAAACTATGGTATTTACGGGCCTGGTAAAAATGAATTTGGCTTTCGGAGTCAGCTTTTTGACTGTTGTGTTTCCCGTAATGCTACTATGATGGGGGGGGAAGTACCTACTTTCTTTCTCAGCAAACATGAACACGTGTGGATGTGGCACCCTTTTCCAAATTGACTCATCTTGTGGTTTTTGTAGTCACCTATCAATTTCCCCAAGGCCAAAAACAGTGGCCTCAGAAGAACAGTGTCGATACCAATCCCCTCACATCAGGCTTTTTCAATGGCTAAATGTAACACCCTTCTCACATGTTCTAATACCGCAGCATCTTAGGAGTCAATCCCACCACCTTTAAAATGAGAGGGAAAACATAGGAGAGGATATTCTGCACCAGCTGCTCTCCTCTGGGGAAACACTCTGCAAGAGCCAACCTTACATTAAGTTTAACTTGTTTTCTGCCGCTCACAGCGATATTTCTAACTTTCTTTAATCAGGCTGGTATCTACACATGCCAATTCCATATTTCGCCCTACTGCCCTGCTCTTTTCCAATGTAGGAAACATAGAAGTTTCTATTCTATAAGTTGGGCAGATGCCTGGCTCCAGCTAAAAGCACATCTACCACTACCAGGTGCCCCCTTCCACTTTGCAAGGGCATGGATGGTGGGGTTGGTGATCATGGGCAGCTTCACTCTAGACTTGACTTCTAAAAAGATTTATTATTTAAAACCAGCCACATACACTGACAAAGGAACATTATTAGCTGTTATTTCATCTTCTGCTCTCCCCGGAGAAACGCATTTTGCCTCCAGAGGCTGATTGTCCTCTGGCCGTTGGCTCTGGGAGAGGTGGGAGGCTCACCGAGGTGTACAGAATAGCGCTGGGGGAAGCTGGTCATTACAAAATATCCCAGACTCTCCCTTGGTCACTTTTCCTCATCCGTGCTCCACAGAGAATAAGAAATACGCCCCCTGTGAGAGTCAAACGCAACACCTATAAATTAATCCCAGTCCAGATAATCCTGCTGAGCTGGCTCAGAGGGTATTTATAGGCAAGACAAGGCTTCCTCGGGGAATTACAGTCTCCAAATCAGTGCAGTTGTTCCAAAAAGACCCTGAGAAAAGCTGCTTCTTTCTCCTTCTCCTCAAGTAGACTGAGTTCCTTTCACCACAGAATTGCAAGTATGAAATTCGCTCTCAAATGCAACCGGCTAGCTGAAACAACCCCTCGTTTGTGCGGCTGCAATGCCGTGTCCAGAAACCCTGACTATCACTAACTACGCAGCCATATCCACATGATAAAAATACGGTGGCATTAATAACTTGTGCTGGCGTGCCTTCTCAATTGTCAGGGCTTCACATAAATATAGAACTCTGTCTATAGATTTATTTCAGACCCTCTTTATATCCGACTATGGCTCCAGGCAGATCAGTGTCCGCACAGACATAGTAATTAAGGATCGGTAATTCTGTCCAGCGGCCAATATTCCCTACAGTGAGAGGCATACGATGGGTTTTCAGCCGCTCGGCGTTTCGGAGGGTCACTGGGAGTCAGCTATTAGAAAGCTGCGCCGTACGACAAGAGAGCGCCAGCCTCAAAGGAAAGCAGCCAGCAAAGCGTTTCCATTTCAGCATCTCGGCAGGAGAAAGCGGTTGCCCCGAAGACCTCTATAGGAAACAGTTTTACTTACATGGCTCTGCGGATGTACACGGAAAGCCGCGGCTCCCATCTGTTAAAGTGGGGGCCGGCGCTGGGAGCCAGCGCTTCCCTCACGCCTCCATCTCACACAAGTACGCAGCCACACCGTTTCTTGGGAACGAGCTGGAAACACACAGAAAAACAAAGGAGGGTTCTTAAATTTCTGAAGTACGTGTCACAGAAATAGCAAATAAATAGAACATCATAAATAAAAACATTATTTTTTTTTTTTTCCTGGAATGGTTTTACAAGAGGTGAGAATTTCAACAGCAAAACAAAACTTGACTGCGGCGGATCCCAAATTTTATTCCCACACTTCACAGCCAAGGTTTCTGTCAACTGGGCAGAAAACGCAGCCGAGCGAGAAATCGTGGATGTTTGAGAACAGCAGGGAGAGAGCGCAGCGTAAGAGCGGCGCCCATTCCAGCACTGAAGACATCAGCCTCAAGTAGAATTGCAATTTTAACACCATCAGCTAATTTTATTGGGTTTCGGTTCCTCTAGGTTTGTTATAGGTCAAGTGTCCCCCTCCATGGGCACTCCTGGCTCATCCTGAGAGCTCCTTCCTCCCGCACTGTCACAAACCAATACCAAAACCCCTACAGAAATAAGCTCTAAGAACCTTTTGGCTGAAAAATTTGTGGGGGCTTGATTTGAAACACATCGGACTAAAGGAAGAAAAGCCTAAGACTTGAAGAAGAGGCATGCCAGAGCTAATCAACAGCTAAATAACTGAGGGACAGAGGGACAGGTAGTGCCGAACTAGAGCCTCCAGCTCATACAGAAGAGTCTCCCCAAGACACACGTGACACGAAGGTCCCAAACCTCCCACATTTACCTTGCCAGGAAAAAAAAAATGTCTCCTATTGGCTTGCAGTTGAGCTATTCACAGACTCACATCTTGGTGGAAGGATGGGAAAAGCCAGTTCCTGGTGACCTCCAAAGCACAGTCTCTGCAAGATAAATGGCTTTAAAAATTGCTAGCGCAGGTGTGCTATTAACAACCGTACCTGAATGTGTTCCTTGGCAACCAAAGAAAAACACCTTCCAAATCAGCATGTTTCTGGGAAGAATCTCCCTATGTCTGATCCAGTGGGGAAACTCACTGTTTACCATGGGCAAAAAGAGACCATTTTAGCATTTTTTATCAACTGCCTGAAGTTACACTATAAGGCTCCTGGTGGTGGGGGTTGAAAGCACTCTGTGAAGATAGACGCTGCTTTTATTCTCATTTTACAAACAGAGAAGCTGAGCTGAATGAAGATAGAACCATAGAAGAGTTTGGGTTGGAAGGGACTTTTAAAGGTCATCTAGTCCCACCCCCTGCAATGAGCAGGGACATCTTCAACTAGATCAGGTTGCTGAGAGCCCCGTCCAACCTGACCTGGAATGTTTACAGGGATGGGGCCTCCACCACCTCTGTGGGCAACCTGGGCCAGCGTCTCACCACTCTCACTGTAAAGAATTTCTTCCTTCTATCTAGTCTAAATCTCCCCCCTCCTTTAGTTTAAAGCCATTACCCCTTGTCCTGTCGCAACGGGCCCTGCTAAAAAGTTTGTCCCCATCTTTCTTACAAACGCCTTTTAAGTACTGGAAGGCTGCAATAAGGTCTCCCCAGGGTGAAGAGGGGTGAAGGGAGTTGCTGAAGCACAGCACACAGCCATTGAATTCCTGGCTTCCAGGTCCTCTCGCAAAGCCTTGCCACTGCTTCCAGGACTTCTGTCGTGCTGTCCCCGACCCCTCCGCCAGCCCCACCACTGACAGAGAAGAACACGGAGTGTTGTTTGTATTTCTGATGATTGCCCCTCCTCTGGCACAACTGATTCACTCCATCTTTTGTTTCATAAAATGAGATATGGCTCTGGATATTGCAGAGGGAAGAAGAGCAAACCAAGAAGCCCACAGGATTTTTGTAGCTGCCATCGACTCTGTCTGTTCTCTGCATCTTGCAAAGCTGCACAAACAGACCCACAAAAATATTCTGTTCTTTCTCCACCATGCATAGCCAGCCCCCAAAACCAACACTTAAACAGCAAAGAAGAACAATAACAAATATCATAACCTGATCTGTAGATTGGGGAAGGGGTTGTGTTAAAATCTGTCTTTATAATTCCCCTACCAGATTATTTTAATAACATTCCCATCACTGTAATGACCACTGGGAGAAACCCAACGGCTAGGGGAATGGGAGAGCTGCACAGAGGTGGAGAGAGTCAGCCCAGCACACAAGAGTAGTAACCTGGCAAATAGTACACCAATAAATGAAGAGCAGAATTGAAGAGCATGTGAAAGAAGGGTTTTTCTGCCACCTGGATCCTGCTGGGGCAAGAGACCTCCGTGGATTACAGAAAAAGTTGTTAGCAGCAAGCAAAAAAGTTCTCTCTCTGAGGAGCAGAGCCAGGGATCACAAAGACAAGACTGACACTGATACCAGTGTAGAAAATACAGGCTGTAGGATAAAATACCACACTGGTGGTTCCTTTTGGGTCTCTGCTTGGCCAGATCACACAGCCCAGCAGCCGCAGACCAAAAGCAAAAGGCCAAACAAACAGCTCTTTGGGCAGCCAGTCCCTCTCCCTGCCACCTTCGTGGGCTTTGCTCACCAGTTCCTCCAGCGAGGGCTTCATCTTGCCGGAGCACAATTAGTCTTTAACCATTTTCCTGGTGAACTGAACTGTTATCAGCAAAACGCTGCTCTCTTTTGATAGGTACCTCTGACTTCTGCATCACGGGCCTTGATCAGATTTCCTCAGATCATTGTTCCCATAGGTACCCTGCCAGTCTTTACTGAGCTGGGGTGGAGAA
Organism: Rynchops niger; assembly: GCA_013400035.1. Classification (NCBI taxonomy): domain Eukaryota; kingdom Metazoa; phylum Chordata; class Aves; order Charadriiformes; family Laridae; genus Rynchops; species Rynchops niger. The sequence goes on along the minus strand of VXBH01002675.1, from coordinate 1,054,634 downwards.
GGACCCTGCAGCTCTCAGAGCAATGGTTTTGCAGAGCCTCAGGGATTAACAGTCTTGATTAACATATGCTAATGCATCCACCTGGCACAGTAGGCAAGGTCAGCAGCTGTAGCCCACGTAAGAACGACCTGTTCAGAGCAGCTGCACATGTGAAACGTTACTATAAGTGGTGTATCTGGGACAGACTCACACAAGAGACGGGCTGTTCAGTTTTTACGAAGCCAGGCTGAAAATGCTCTGTTTGCTTTCTTTCCTCTTGTGCTTTCTGTAGCATCCTCTGGCTCACTTTGTCCAATCGGCGGGTTGTGCTCTGTACCATCATTTTTCTTTCCTTTCCCATAGCCCCTTCGGGTGCCGCCTTCCCCACGGCAGCTCTGGTCTGTCCGAGTCTGATGCAAGGAGTAGTCAGTCATCTTCAATTGCCATTATGGCCAGTGACACGGGGCCAAGGCTACCATTAGGGAGAGTTATGTCTGGCTGCCCTTTTCAAATCCGTATTTACACACTCCTCCCTCCGCACCTACTTTTCTTCTCTCCTCCCTTTGACAATCAGGAACAACAATGACAATCAATCTACAACTGCCTGTAGGCTGTAGCCAGGTGGGGGCAGGTCTTTTCTCCCAAGTAACAGGCGATAGGACAAGAGGAAACGGCCTCAAGTTGCCCCAGGGGAGGTTTAGATTGGATATTAGGAAAAATTTCTTCACTGAAAGGGTTGTCAAGCATTGGAACAGGCTGCCCAGGGAAGTCGTGGAATCACCATCCCTGAAGGTATTTAAGAGACGGGTAGACGAGGTGCTTAGCAACATGGTTTAGTGGTGATGTTGGCAGTGTTAGGTTGGTGGTTGGACTCGATGATCTTAAAGGTCTCTTCCAGCCTCGATGATTCAATTCTATGATTTCCCAGTTTATGTTTCTGCGCTCTTCTTGCACTCTCAAGATCTTTCCCAAACTCCTTTCCATGCCTTGCACCATGAAAGGTGCTGGGTTTTATTAATGCCATAGCAGTTCAAAGGCTCAGTGCTTTGGAGCTTCCTTGGAAAGTTCTGGATTCTGCTTTCCATTGCAAGGAGAGGTATCTGGGGCACTCTCTCCTTGGAAGGGTCAAATCCTGCTGCTGCTGCCTCAGGACTGACATGAAATAACCAAGTGGTGTCTCTGTAGGCAAGGCCACCCTGTGCCCTCTCTTGCTTCCTGCTTTCCCCGGAATTGCTTGTTCATGGATCAGCTGTATCGGGCTTGAAGTTTTTCTTGACTGCTGTTAAAGGGAAAACGTAAAGCAAACAAGAAAACATGGAGGCACAATTAAAATACAAAAGTCATCCATTTGGTCTCATTCTTTCAAAATACTTCTGGTTGGCAATCACAGAAAATAACTATTTTTAGAGCAGCTCTGCATTTTGCTCTCGATTTTCTGCATAGATCTTATTTAGCCAAAGAAATAGATCGACTGACACCTAGTGGAAAACGTAAGATTTTTTTGTCTCTCATTCTTCCCCGTGGAACATTTTAGGCAGTATTTAAATCGACTTAGTACACATTAACATTATTGTAGAAAGCAATAATATTACCAGATCGCCTGCGTTTTATCTCTATTTTGTTAGTGTATACAAATATTCAGTATAATCACAGCCAGGACAACCAACAACAATCCATTTTAAATATACACAGATTCTTTAGTTAGTGAAGGAGCCTGGCGTTAGATCACAGTTCATCCCTTCTTCACATTGGGCAAACGCATAGCTCTGGGAGCCCCTAAAGTGCTAATAAATTAATTCAGTAAATAAATACATAAATTTCTTCTCAAAACTGACAGTCTTCTGGAGTGGTTGTTTCTACTGAACCAGAAGCATTGATCCCCTTATTAATGACTTATGCATAAATATCTAAGAACTGAAAAGTAAATTTTTTCCTAAATTTTTATTGGCCTTGGAGAAGTTCATCATATGGTATCACTTCGTCTGACTAAAGATAAGAATACGAAGAACCTTTTGCCTTGTCACGAGGATTTGGTGCTGCTTGAGACGCTTGTCTCAGTAGTCGCCTGATGTTCAGCATCTGTGAAGGGATTTTGCAATGCAAGACAAATGCCAAACATAGCTTAGCTGGCTGCAGAGTTCCCACAGACTGATGTAGGTACCACCACCCATACGTGCTTGTGACTAATAGATGTGATACTGGAGCAATGCTGCGCTTTACAAGCCTTGCTGAGCAAGCACTTCACAAGGTCCAGCTGGAGAAGAATTAAACAGAGGGGATTCTCTTGCAGACAAAATTTCTACATACAATTCCCTGGTAGTGAGAGGCTTTTTTATTCACTTCCCCAAGGCAGCACGCCCGTTCTCTCCCAGTACCTCAGTCTGCAAAAATAAGTTGTCTAAACTGTCAGATCCTGACTCTGAAAATCCACATTCCTCTGCCTTGCTCCTCTCTCCCGACAGGGTGGGATGAGGGTGTCTAGAGGTAATCTTATACGTAATTTTTGATGAAGACTAGATCGTATAGTAAGTAGCTGAGAATAAAACTTGACACCACCAGCAGTGCCATTCACACCCAAATCCCGGAGATCTGAATGTTGGGTTTGATAACGATGATCTAGAGGGAAGCAGCGCGAAAAAAATTACACAACTTGATCTGAATAGTCACTTTAATATATAACTAGGTCCTGAGAAGCTATTCACAAGCCAAGCCTGTTTAAGGCAGCGCTACCCAAAAGTTAACTTGCCTCCGTAAAATCCCAGACTAATGACCCCATGAAAACTCCTACACTCCAACCACGCAGAGATCTAGGCCTTACTTCTAATTTTGCCTATCAAAATAATTAAATAATCACATGACATTATAGAATCCCTTAGTCTCTGTGTTCTCATTCCAAATTGTCATACATGATTTTAATAAATTCAAAGAGTCGTACTGAGTCAAATGTTAAAAATCTAATAGTTACTTAAATGACCATTAAACTCCTCTGACTATTTATATTCCTACAAAGAAATAGACTTTAGATCACAGCTGTAGATCCTGTGTTTGTATTTTGTCTTTCATAACACTTAGCTACTTTCAGTTGGCCTCTAGCAGGATATGGGAAAATCATCTTTTTTTGCAGGGTTTTGGGGTTTTTTTCAGTTTGGCTCATTTACCATCTCTCATTTTCCTCTCTCCCTACGTTTGGTCTCTGGGAACAGCAGAAACCACAAAATGTTTTTGATTATCCACTTAATCCCCTCAGGCAGTGTAGTGTCTTTAGTCTAGACTTCAGTGAAACTACATTTATTTGTTGAGCTTTTAGTTCTCAATTAAAAACAAAACAAAAAAAAAGTTGAGAAACTTCCTGCGGTCCCTTGTATAGACTCTTGGCCAGTTTATGTGAGAAAAACACTGCCTTATATTTCATGTTCCTATTTTTTGTTCCATTTCCTTAATGTTTTTTTAACTACTTTAATATGTCTTTCTTAATTGTGCCATTCTGCAGCAGTGTTAGGAATATTCCTAGTTTCTGCTTTTCCATCCTCTCTTTCTCTCTCTCTTCCATTTCTGAATGCTTCTGGCTTATTCCTTCAAACCTCCGCACTTGTTCTGAGGGGAAGCTGGCACGCGAACGCAGGAGACCACTATAACGTCGTTAGCAATGACCTTGGCCTCAGCAGGAAAATGTCACTTCACATTATTCTCTGCACACACCCAACCAACCCAGGAACAGCCAGTTTTGGTACATACAAAGTGCAGGGATCAAACCAGCTGAAACACAGCCCCAGATCTTGCGCTGGTATTTATGGCATCATAGAATCACTTAGGTTGGAAGGGACCTTTCAGATCATCTAGTCAACTGTTCCTTGAGTATGTTACCTTTCTCTATGAACCTCTGGCATTTAAGAAAGAACACGGGTCTACAGATACTAGAGGCTGCAGCAATAATTTTCATACTGTCAACTCAATGTAACCAACGCGGCCTTCAGTGAACTAACATCTCAGAGAAGCCCACCCTACCAAATACCCCTCAACAAGGATGCAGCTCAGATATGGGCCATGCCAATGGTTGAACATCATCTTCATTCACAGGTCATTCCTGTGTGAGGAGGGGACCATGAGTGTCTCAGACCTGCAGCATTCACCGAGAGGGACATCTCTCCAGTGACATTCAGCGGGTCAAGTTTAGAAGTTTGGGAATGTGCATTCATCTCCCCCTTGTTCGACCCTCCTTCCATTCCATAATTTCACACAGGTATCCTATAGCCTGTTCCATATAGGCAACAACCCTTCTGACCCAAGCGCACAAAGATAGAAACTTTCCCTGCTCCTGTTTCATCTGCCCATGGTCCATTTCCATGCCATCATCCCTGAAGTCTCCATATTTATTATCATCGAGTGGCTGTCGCTGCACAAGACTTTTTCTTTATTTCAGACTTCAATGTCAGAATGTTGAAACTGTTTATGTAGACACAGTATTAAATCTCTCTTTGGTATTTATCCCCTTAAACATGGTTTTCGATACTCCGTCTCCAGTGAGTTCTCATTTATGCTTCTTTACTCTCAATAAGCCAGAGCCTAATATGTTGCCGCAGAGACATGATCCAGCACAGGCTGAAGGGCTCATGTGGGCAACCTGCTCAGAAACCCTAATGGTTTGTTTAATATTTCATAGAGATGTCAATTACAAATTCAGTTCCCATTTGAAAGCCTTCTTTGCACAGCACTAAATCACTTCACGCTTCCTGTAAAGACTTTATGCGAAAGGCAGAGGTGACTCTTAGGACATGCAGGGCTGCGCACAGACATTTCCCGGCGCTGGCCCAAAAAAGGCCTGCATCCCGATAGCAGGTAGGCACTCCCTGTGGCAAGATTCCCATTTAGGAGCTTGATCCAAACACTGCCAAAGTCAGGGGGTGTACCTCAAAGCAAATTCAGGTACAGAATCACATTGTTTTGCCCAGGTAAATTTGAAGTTTCCCTTTACTCCGTAATTTGGCGTATCTGGCTGAGGCTTTGGGATTTTTCATCGTAGCCAAGAATGCAGATGCAAGCTTTCGGTGCTTTGAATATCCAGCTTAAGGAGCGGGTGAGGACCTGTCGCAGCCCAGTCTGCTCTTCACGCTGGGATTTTTATTTTTATTTTCTCACGAATCTCAGGTAGAGGCTGGAAAGAGGAAGGGGGTTGGGTCTGCCCGTGGCTTACTCCTCAAGGGACTATGGAAACACTCCTGGGCAACTGCAGTCAGAGGTTTGTTCCACTATTCAACTGAGTGGTCTACCGGATATTTAAGCGTAAAATAAACCACCCGGGGCGCTTTGTTTCTCCTCTGAATCAAAGGAAAATCCTGGGGTAAAGAGACATTTCTGAGAACAACCGATACAAAGATGAGGGAAGTCAAGGGAAGACTTTGAAGCAGATTTTGATGTAATTACTCCCAGAATCAGGTCAGACTTTGCAGGTTTGAGCAGTTTTCTGTTACTCTCTCAATGCGGTTCTCCTGGCACCCTTCCCTTCCTTCCCTACCACCTCCTTCCAAACATGCCCTGGCTGGCAGCTCATTCCAACCGACAGCTTAGTCCTTTCTTCCTCATTATCAAACGGTTTGTTTACCTTCCAGAAATTGCGCCAAGCTCGAGTTACCATTGTACTGTAATGTAAGTAAAAGCTTTATTAGAGTAACCCTTTTTAAATGGTCCAGTGGTCCGTGATGGAACGGCCAGCCTCCATAAAACGGAGAGGGCCAGATCCCAAGAGGCAGTGGCTGCTCTTGACCGTTACTGATACTGACGGGAGCCGCTGCTGCTCAGTGCAGGCAATGACCTCCGCCAGGCTCCGTCATTGAATAAAACATCAATTTAAGGCAGCCTGGAGACGGCTGTGTGACTTGCTCTCTATTAATTTCATCACCGTCTCACCTCTGGTGTTCTCTCGGACACACTGGAAAGCAGCTTTGGCCTGTGAGCCACAAAACAGTCTGTCTTCCCTCTTTTTAAGTAGAAAGGTTTAACCTTGTATTGAATGGCTCTGCTTTCTCCGCACGAGAGCATTTGTTCTGTCCAAGTGGCTAATTCCTCCTTTCACAGGAAACACTTTATTTTACGCAACCCATATGTTCCGAACTAAATCTGACCATTTTGTCAGTCCTGCGGTAAGGAAGCGGATCTGTCAAGGGTCAATTTATTCTCAGTAATTCTGACACATGGCAGAGCCTCTGCTGTAACGAGGCAGAAGAGAGACACGGAAAAGAACATGATGTTGTCTCACCAAAAAGCCTCCCACAAATGACTTTTATTTTTACCCCATGCAAGAGGAAACATCAGCTTTCAAGCTGACTGTGCACACACAGACTTCTTTGTTAGCACATCGGTACAAGGTGATATTTTCAGCTACAGGGTGAAGATCTGCTTGTTTACGCCCACCTTCTTTATCTTAGTCTCTTTTACTCGTGACAGTTCCAAATGACTGAGAGCCGTGGAGCAAATCTTTCTTCGTTCCGGAAAGAGAATTTGAGATGCTGTACAAACAGCCACAACAAGCAGTTAATTTTCTGCAAAAATCAACCAACAGAAGAGGGCAACCTAATACCGTCTCACTGTGCCTACTGTCCCATCCACATACCCCTCATCAAAGCAGTGTCAACAGGGCCAAAGGGGATGAAGAACTGACATCCAAGAATCTTTTCAAAGCTAGGAGCACCACTCGTAATATCCATATTTTCTTTCTTCTCCTGCACTTCTGTTTCAGGTTGGATAAAATCATAGAATAGAATCACAGAAACTTCATGGTTGGAAAGGACCTTTAAAATCATCGAGTCCAACCCAACAACCTACAACCTCTGCCACTAGAGCATGCCCTGAAGTGCCAACTCTAGACGTTTCTTAAACACCTCTAGGGATGATGACTCAACCACCTCCCTGGGCAGGCTCTTCCAGTGCCTGACCACTCTTTCAGTAAAGTAATTCCTCCTCATATCTAACCTAAACCTCCCCTGCCGCAACTTCAGACCATTTCCTCTGGTCCTGTCATTATTCACCTGGGAGAAGAGGCCAACACCCACCTCTCTCCAACCTCCTTTCAGGTAGTTGCAGAGGGCAATGAGGTCTCCCCTCAGCCTCCTCTTCTCCAAGCTAAACATGCCCAGCTCCCACAGCCTCTCCTCATATGACCTGGTCTCCAGACCCCTCACCNCTCATACACTTGGCCTTGGCCCATCGATCCAGCCTGTCGAGGTCCCTCTGTAGAGCCTTCCTACCCTCCAGCAGATCAACCCTCCCACCTAGTTTGGTGTCATCTGCAAACTTACTGAGGGTGCACTCAATCCCCTCATCCAGATCATCAATAAAGATATTAAACAAAACCGGCCACAAAACAGCCCTGAGCAACACCACTGGTGACCGGCCGTCAAGAGGATTTCACCCCATTAATCACAACTCTCTGGGCACGGCCACCCAGCCAGTTTTTAACCCAGCGAAGCGTACACTTGTCTATGCCATGAGTCGCCAGCTTCTCCAGGAGAATGCTGTGGGAGACGGTGTCAAAGGCCTTACCAAAGTCTAGATAGACAATGTCCACAGGATATGATCACAACTGCTGCAGTGCCTCCTGCTAGGGTTATTTTTGTTGTTGTTAGTTTGGGGGAGGTTGGTTAGTTGTTTGGGTTTTTTTAAATCAGGTTATTCGGGTTCTATTTAAGAGGACTTTTCTCTGTTGAGCACTGGGAAAAGCAGCAGGCGCAGGTGCTGAATTGCCACAACAGCAACAGAAGCATCTGCTGCCCTCAAGCACCTCAAGCTCTGCGACCATGTAGGCATAGCTTAAAGAGCTCAAAAGGTACCCAAGTGAAGACAATGATGAATAAATAACAGCTGAGGAAAAAAATAAAGGAAGAAGAAGAGAATTATGTATAGATGATACCATTATGTTTTGCACTATTAGAGATTTAAAGTGCCCATAATCCCCTAAATTGGCCATCGTAATGAGTTTTGCTATGATGCTTTAAGGTATTAAGGTGGGGTTTTTTCACTTTTGTCTTCAGCTGTCAGAGGCAGAAGTATGAAAACAGCCTGGAAGTACCATCACAAGTGGCAATTTAAAGGTAAAAATGAGAAATGCATACATATTTGTGGCTATCTGAGGTGCTACTCCTATATTTGTTGTTTGGATGTATCTGTCTGAATAGAAAAGAGGTGGGCTTCCTTCTTTGGAAGGAAATGCTCAGAGAGAAGAAACCAAATGAAATTAGAAATAGAAACAGAAATGAAATAGAAATAGTGGAGCCCTCGGTTATTAGTCAAGCAAAGAGAGGCTGTGCAATCACATTCGTTTGAATGCAGAATGCTAAATATATTTGCAACAATAGAAGGAAACCAAATATGTAGTAGTTCGCTCAAGGCAGATTTTGAAAACTCTCCAAGTACCAAAGATGCAGGTATATGCCTGGTACAGTCTTCTACAGCATCTACATACCTAATGCGTTAAGGCGAAGTCGCAGAGCAATCCTTTCTTTACTCTGGTACCCATTAGCTGCTGAAAACACGCACCTTTTTGTGCCTTAATAATCATTTAATCTGTCCCTACTACCCTTTCTACGTGCAAAGCTTGTACCAGTGCAACTAGATTGGCAGAAGAGGTGACTAGGTCAAACAAATGCAACCCCAGATTGTGGGCATGGCTGAGTAAGGTCAAACCAGCCAGGGCCAACTGAAGCACTCTCCAAAAATTAAAGGAATCAAAACAGAAAATGCTGCCACGAAGTGATGGAGATAGAAAGGAAGGAAAAGTTGTAATCCCTAACCAATCCTCCTCTGCGTATGCCTAGCCTTGGAAGTGTAAGGAACTGTACACTCAACACTTGGTGTTGAGCTCCAAGTGGGGGGAAAAAGGTGCATTCCTCCCTCTGCACAAGCTGTTGAAGACAGCTGGCAGATTTCAACTAGATCCTCCAGAAAGTAAGAGCAGTCAAAACTGGGGCCTCTGCATATCCTAAGAATATCCAGCAGTGCTAATTGTGCTTTCTCTGCTGTGATCTCCCATCTTCGCCATTCCCCTTCATTTCTCTGGATACTTCCTATCTTTACTCTTTTTCCTTAGTCTTTCTCAAGGCTGCATCAGATTTAATTCCTTCCATCTTCATGAGGACCATTTCCATATCCCCCTGAAATTATATTTGTTACCACCCTATTGGCCAGCCTGTGCTCATCCTACTTTGCCATAATCTAAATGCTATTAGGTTACACACTCTGTACTACTGGGCATGTATTAATACTCATCTGGATAGTGCTTAATTACTACTAGTTCCTTAGTCATTACTATAATAAACATATCAGTACAATAAGCGATCACCGTAATTGTACAAACATAGTAAGTGATCATTGCAACTGTCAAAACACTTTCAACACAGTATAACCGTAACCTCATCAGGCAATTGCCTAATTCTAATTACATTCTTTTTTTTCTTCTCTGATTTAAATCGGTGCAAAAAGAACGTGGACAATCCCAAAGAAATACTTCAATGTTATCTTATACCACGAAGCTTAGTCCCGGATGGCTATAGATAGATCAGAAGGAGCAGGAAATGTTGTAGCTCTATATCAATTAATTCTGCTGACCATCCTGCTTTTCGATCATCAACAGGACATATAGTACTGACACGGTCAAAAAACACCTTTCATCACCTTTATTTACCTAGTTCAAATAATCACGTTTATAGCCAGGTTGACTATGGTTGCCTAAAGTAAAGACAGACTCCTTGGCTTCACAGCAAGTCACTGTGCTTACCTGCTCTGTATCATGTCCATGAGGTCTAACTGATGGAGCAAACAGCATTAACAGAGTCTTCTCAAATTAAAACATTCATTAAGAACGTCCCCAGACACAGAGTTTCCAGTGACTGATGTATTTATTAACTAATCTGAAAGCACAGGATTTCTGTAGGAAATACTATTTTAACCAAGTAGGATTCATTTTCTGTCAAATACTAGAGAATAGGTTGCAGGTATGGACAAAGAATTGACTACGAGCAGTACCTAAGCATGGTTTTAACCAGAAGACTGGAAGATAAACTCAACGGCAGCTGCCAAAATTCATATACTGTAAGAATAAGAAATGCTGAATTCATGAAAGAGATATACAATTGTATATACTTAACACTGACACACTTCATTTTCCTGGAGCACTAAAGTAGCCACAAATCCTGTGAAAGTGCTGAGCAAGACAGTGGGTAGACCAGCAGATCCAGCACAATGTCGATACTAACGCAGCCCAACCGGGATATGAATGCATCTGATGGAGACACGACATTGCAGAGAGGACACGGGATCAGAGCCATTGTTTCTATTCAGAATCTACCCAGGAGGTTCAGTAACAACATTCTGCTGGTGGAACACACACAGCTCTTCACTTGCATTTTAAACTGCGCACATAAGTAACTTGTATAGAAACATCTACCAGAACAAAAATCTGCTAGAATATTTATAGGTTTCATTCCTCGCCTGTGCTTTTAAAGTTCCTACACCATAAGCTTGGAAGAGAGTAAATTAGGCACCATTAGTATAAAAAAAAAAAACCAAAACCCAAACTGTATTTCTTCATTTCTAATATAAATATTTTCATGTATAAAAAAAAAAAAAATGACAAAATGTCATTTATCAAATTTTGCAATTGTATTAATCCTTCAAAAATAACTGTGTTCAATGGTATCTCTTTTATTGCAGTTGTCCATTTGGATGTCAGAGGAATAAGGTAGCAGCTTTTCAGTTCAGACTGACAACGATACTAGTAAATTAAATTGTAAAAAAACCCAGGACATCTTTTCTCGTGTAATCAAGACATCTCCACGTGCCACCTAAAGCTGGATGAGCAGCTCAGGAGCAATCCTAGCCCACTGCAGTCAGAAGCAGGTTTGTTACTGGCGTAACTGGGGTGAGAATATTGCCCATCTGTCAGACAATGAATGCAAGGACATAATTACCTCTTGCTTTATAACAGTCAGATCTTGTCGTCTGGATATTGCCGAGAGTCTTAGCATACAAGAACAACTGGGTTTTATTTATTTTTATAGACTATAGATTTTTCAATGATATACCCACTTCTCTGAGCACATTAAGTATGTCTGTAAGCTATTAAAGATTGGGATCACATGGATTCTTCTGGAAATTACATTCTGCCTAAGATGGGCCTCATCAAAAGAGAAACCAATCAAGAGAGGCATTTGCCATACTCCGAGTGAGGTAATCTGGCTTCTTATGAAATGACAAAGCTGCTACAGACCGAGGCAGCCTCCACAAATAGATGGGAGGCTGGATACAGGAATAAAGAATTGAGGTCTGCACGACCTCACATTCAGGACCCCAGCTGACTGACCCCCAATCAGTCAGAAGACTGAATATTTGAAAAGAAAGTAGTTTACCAAACCTTTCTTTTCCTTCCCCCAGGAATTTATAACAATACAATTCAAATTTGTATGTAGCGCAACTTAACGGCATCAGCTCAAAACAAGAGATAATCCGATACAGAAATAAATAATTCTGAAAAGCATCTCCAGGCAAGAATCTCTAATCAAACAACACAAGGAACGTCTACAAACTCAGAAACAGTTTAAAGTACCTCAGTGGCTTTGAGCTGACGGGTCTTTTCATACAGCTGCTAGAGCAGGAAGTTTCTACTAGAGCCTGAAACACAGATCCGGCCTCTTCCAGGGACAGTAAGTCTCTGTTGTGAAGAGAATGGAAGCCTTTTCTTTCTCGGTTTACCCCAAATTTCATCAACCTGCTTGACTGCACACCAGGGATCCCAGGCTATGAGGAAGACAAAGATGATTGTTCTACAGGCATCGCTCCAATAGATAAATCTATAATACATTACCACGTGGGAATTTTCCTGGGCAGCTACACCAAAAATTACTCAGCACCATCAGAGCTTTCTACTGAACAACACCAAATCCATCTACTTACACAGCATAGACTGTAAAAGTTTGGTATTTCACTCCTGTTGCTTTGTAATCAAAGTTATTTGCTCACCGATAGGGCAGACACCTTAATTATGTGGGTCTCTCAAACCGCTGTATCAAAAGGGTTGATCTCCAGAGTGAATCTGTGCAGCTCCATTAAAGGTCACAAAATCACACCAGCTGAAACTGTGCCCTGCACAAAGACCACTGACTGTAAATAAAGCCTAAAAATGGAGTAACTTTGTGCTAACGAGGCAATTAGCCCACCCCAGCCCTGTTTCAGCTGGTAACAATTACAGTATCAGTACTGATCTTCAAAAGCCAGCTGGATTTCATCCACAGCAGATATAACTTCACATCGTAAGTCTCCCACTGAAAGGGGTGGGATTATTTGGGTGTAAAGAGCAATATGAGGGTAACTGCTACAATCTAGTACAACTGGATGATGATGGGGCACCATGTTCAGCAAAATTTATGTCTTATGGGAAAGTTGTTTAAGCAATCTATTATCATTTAGGTCTCAAAAGATTCTTTTAAATTGCAGAAGACAGGAATTTTGTATTTCATACACAAACTGGACTTGTATCCTCTTCCTATCTGTTATTTAAGACACCATTTAATATATATTCTCATGTCAGTGAATGAGGAGAGCAAATATGACAGCTGACCAGATAAGCACTGGAACTTTATTAATTTTATCTTAGCTTCCTGGGCTTATCAAAAAAGATATATGTCTCTCAAATATTTGATATTTTGTAACCTTTACATAATACTGATACTCTCACAAATCGCTCCGACTTCCCTGTACACGTAACCAATGAAAAACTACAGCAGCGGAAATTAAGATGAAGTATTTGGGAGAGCTAATGTAGAAAACTTAACCTGCACCTGAGACACAAGCTAGATTCTTTCTAAAACCGAAGTCCAAAATACTGTTCAAAATCTGTTCTGTCATTTGCTGCCAAGTACAAACCTCAAATGGCAGAATAAAAAAAACCTCGGTTTTGCCCACAGGTTTTGCCCATGAACAACCCTGCTCCAAACGAAGCAGCGCGGGGACCACGCTTGCTCCCCGTTCTGCAGCGTGCGCTCCAGCAGCGTACAGGCACGTACGATTTTCCGACGTCCCCGCGTCTCTGTTCATAGGGCTTCAAGAACGGGGAGCGACGTCCCACATTTTCCGCGTTCGAAGAACACAGCCTAAACTTCCAACTGAGAGGATATATTCTCACAAAAGATGCCCTGATCCTTGTCTTATAAAAAGGTTTTATTTCTCAGTAGAAAAGTATATTTAAAAACACAATTATTTGCTAAAAGCAGTATAAAATTCTCCAGTTTTAACTTCATAGAAGTTTAACAAAACATAAATATTGTTTACCACTTAGATTCCTATATACAGACCTTGCATTAGATAGTTAAATAGGTAGGGAGATAATGACTCAGGAATGAATGGCACACGACTACATGAGATTCAAATTCCAGGTCACACCGCACAATCACAGGAACACCGGGAGCAGCTCAAAATCCTCAGTCACTGAACTCTGCTTTGTTCTCTTTCCAGCTACGTTCCTCTTTTCTCTGCAATAATGCACCAGTTCCCATGGTCGTAGCAGGAAGAAAGTATCTGAAGCTCAGGCACGTTCTCTTCTACCAGGGAGCACAGCTCCCCTTCCCGAAATACATGATAATAACGCATGAAGGCTTTTGCATCCAGCGTGGCATCAGTTTGGTCGCCAACAGACACTGCTGAATCCAGAACGGAGTCAGTGGAGTCAGCTGTTGAAGTTCTTTTGAAAAACTTGCTGGCATTAGACTTACCAGCACCATCTTTATTGCAATCGCAGCTGTAGTCCCTGTCTTCCACTGGGCCGTTCGTAAATGAAGCTTCTTCACTCTTGCCCCGAGCTACGCTTTGGTGTCCTCCATTTAAACTCAAATCCTTCAGTGCACCTACGGCTGGTGACCACTGTGGTTTTCTGAGAGGCAGGCTTTCCACGAACACGTCATCGTCATCTAAACTTTGTTCTTTTAGCAGTGCCCCGTGGTGACCCAGATCCAAACTGCAGTGGCGCGAATGCTGAATGGGCAGAGTGCCGTCAGCCCATTCTCCGGCACTCTTCGGGGGCTTCGTTTTGTCAGTTTGCTTTCTCAGGGCTGATTCATCAAGTGACCTGGAGAAAAACCATGAGCGGAAAGATCTTCCTAGAGCACTGTAAAATCGGTTTTCTTCTTCAGAAATCTTCATGCAGCAGGCTCTGGATAAGCAGTGGTCCGTGTTGCAGGAACGTTTTGGATCGGCTTCTGGCTGCAGACTGGTTTGGTAGCTGCAATCAGAGATGACGAGCTGGGACGGGTCTATGTCTCGGCTTTTTACCACGTGCACAAACTCACCCTTATCTCCAGACTGATGCGATTCTGAGAAATGCCGTGAGCACAAGGCCTTGTTCCAAGGAACAAATACGTCTTGTTTCTCAAAGCGACGGTTCTTTTGTTCCATAGCCCAAACATAAATCATCATCTGCCCTCCGGGTATCAATACCCTTGCCATCTCCTTTATTGCTTTGATTCTTCTTTGTTTAGTTGAGAAATGATGGATCACTGTGAAAAAGGAAAGGCATTATGTATTGAATATTATTAAGGACACAGCATTTCCATCTTCAACCTGTTCTACGTGTCTGATCATTTTAGTCGCCATATCACAGATATCACTCACTGCAAGGCAGCAACAGTGCTGAATTTACTGGTATGACAGTGCAAATTTATCCCAGAATGATCTCTTTTGCATTTCTGTTCAACGGATAAAACCAAGCAAATCCCAAAGAAGGAAATGCATTTAATTTCAAACTAACCCAGGCATATAAACTGGAGGTTTCTGTTTCTCTACACCACCCATAAAAGATCACAGCATGACTGGCTTTCACTGAGATGCCTGGCCTTTAGGTGAATTAGGTAAGATTAAGTTTGACTCTCGGTTTGGGCCACTTTTCAGACTTACCTTACTGGAAACAGAAAATCTTTTCACCGTGTAACAAATACAGCAAAAAGTAATATCACGAAAAAGATTCTCTGCATTTTTATAGCAGTGCACTTTCAAAAGAGCTAGTGAGAAAGTTTAGACAGAAATATTTTCCATTGCATTAATTCTGAAGAAAGGTGTTGCCTTTATAGAATGTTTGTTTTGGAGGAAAAAAAATGAAAAAAAAGTATCTTGGTCTACACCCGCATGTCTGAGAATGATGATTTTTTGTTACATTATGTAATGCTATTAAAAAGTAAAAAGACAAAGGAAAAATAAGACTATTGATCACTATATTTGAATTTTCTTTCCAGGATAATATCCCCATTTTGAAATTTCACTGCAGTATGAAATGAAGCTATTTTTCGACATTTCCACACTGTTTCTATCTTCCTACTTACCCGAAGGAACCAATTTTAACAGACAATGAATAGTTAAGGCATCTTTTGCTCCCTAAACTCTCAAAACCACTAACTTCTACTGAGAGTGTTGGTCATGTTGTTCAATGTGTATTATCAGTACTGGATCTGATTCAAATCAATGACGTAAAGAGGACTGATTCCATAATTTTTTTCAAGTGGACTTGGAGCCAGACGCTTCTACATGCAAAACATTCAATCTCCCCATATAACAACATGTAGTAATAGCATATGTTCTTAGCTGAAGACTTCTCCATTCCTTCAGAAAAATAAGATTATCTTTATATGTGCCACTTGACAGTAGCCAATTCTACTTGTAGAAATAGTGTTATTTCAACACTGCAGTTATGACAAGTGTGTCCAACTAGCACCGACTCCATTCAAAACAATGATTCAATTACCAAGGGGAAAAAAATGTAGCTTTTTTACCACAAGCCAAGAAAAGCATTCTTGACAATTGATATTAACTAGGCCCCCACAAGCAGCTGAGAACACAAGATAGCAAACCCTGAGAAGAGTCCCCTGGTCTATATGGTCAGTGTTTATTTCCAAATACTCCTAACTCTTATCAATATTTTCATGAACTTTGCAAAAAAAAAAATAAAATTACTATTTTAATTTCTTTAACAAGATGGGGAGAAAGGAATTGATATTTTATCTCATACTGGAGTTAGGCCACACATCAGCACAGAACCTCCTGCAACGTAATATCAAAACTGACAGACACAGTATAAGCATGTGAGATTCACAGAATCACAGAATGGTTTGGGTTAGAAGGGACCTTAAAGATCACCTAGTCCCAACCCCCTGCCCTGGGCAGGGACACCTCCCACCAGACCAGGCTGCTCAAAGCCCCATCCAGCCTGGCCTTGAACACCTCCAGGGATGGGGCAGCCACAGCTTCTCTGGGCAACCTGTTCCAGTGCCTCACCACCCTCACAGTAAAGAATTTCTTCCTAATGTCTAATGTAAATCTCCCCTCTTCCAGCTTAGTTCACCAGAAAAAAGTGACAATCAACCAACAGAATCTCTGCAAACTCTATCTTCTCAATTCATTTAATGGGTTAAATATTATTCATCGTTAAAATTATACGATCGCTCTGGTGGTTCTGCAGAAATATAAATCCTATAAACTGGATCATATTAGCAAGAGTATTTGACTATGTACATAAATACTTGCTATCCTTTGGAATGGCATGTAAAACACTTTAGATTTAGATGGACACGGGCATACCACGTCTCTATTCAAGAGAGATTAAAATCCGTTATTGTTAAATGTACAGAAATACCAACTTTTAATCTTGTCAGGCCTGTAATTGGTATAAACAGGTGTTTATACCAATATACAGTAGGTGTGCTATCCTTCAAAGTCAGCTGATCTGATAGCACTGAAATTATGCTACAAGACCTGAAATGTGGATAGGGCTCACTGCTCAAATAGCCAACATGAAAGCAAAGTAACAGATACTGCTTGCATACCAGAGGAAATGGTCTGAAGTTGCGGCAGGGGAGGTTTAGGTTAGATATGAGGAGGAATTACTTTACTGCAAGAGTGGTCAGGCCCTGGAACAGCCTGCCCAGGGAGGTGGTTGAGTCACCATCCCTAGAGGTGTTTAAGAAACGTCTAGATGTGGCACTTCAGGGCATGCTCTAGTGGCAGAGATTGTAGGTTGTTTGGTTGGACTCGATGATCTCAAAGGTCCTTTCCAACCATGAAGATTCTGTGAGTCTATGATTCTATATTAGTCACCTTTTCTTTTACTGTGCGTATGTAAAAACACATTTTAAAGTCCATTTCTATCATAGTTCGAGTAGTTTGTTGATTGCTACCAATAATAATTATCATGCTTTGTATTTTTGCTGACAGAGAAACAGCCTGAAATAAGTTCAAGCAAGAGCAGAGCTAAAAATGTAGACTGTAACTGGGTACTCAAACTGTTCCTCATCTACCCTTTTCCAGTTTATACTTCTCAAATTATGAGTAATATTTCCAAAAGGAGAGGCCAAAGGAGCTAAGATGCAGAGATGCTTCACTCATTTTAGACAACGGGCACTTGTACGGCTCTAAGTTCTTACTTCATGACCATTCTAAGAGGAATTTGTACTCGTAACACATAATAGTTAACATGATTCAAGTCCTGCTGTAGAGAAAGCAAGTTTTCATTTCAGTGCATCTGCTGGTCAAAACAGATCCTAAGGAGGAACCCAGAGTTTATCTTGACCACCTAATTTGTTTAAACTGCCAGCAGACATGTTTGTATTAGTTTTTACTTGTTTAAAATGCACGCTGGAAGGCAATCTTTTCTCCACAGGGTGAACACCACCACATATAAACAAACAAACGATCCAAATACTTCCCTGGTCAACAGTGCCTCTGTGCAATGGAAGACACTTTTTTTTTTCACGTTTACTACATTAGTTACAGTAATATCTGCTGCGATTCTAAGGGAATTGTTTCAAACCAAATTTAACTGAAATGAAGACACGTGGGAAGAAAAGGATCCAAAAAAATTTGTACTTGCTGTGGGCCAGAATGCATGTTTGTTGTCTTACCTCCGATGGAAATGACTGCATTGAAGCACTGGTCCCTGAAGGGAAGGTTAAGGTTGTCGCATACCAGAACTTCGTCATCTCTCTTCCTTGCAATCTCTACCAACGGTCCACAGTAATCACAGCCGAGATTATACACCTGACTGTTGACGCTGAGATACTTTCCAGTTCCACAACCTAAGAGAAGAATAACACATCAGAAGCTGTATGCTGCAAATACTTGCTATCCCTCCCAAAGCAGTGAAAATAAATGGGAAGGCTTTCCTAATTCTAAGGTTTCCTGGAAAACAAAATGAGAGGGGTTGCTCCTACTAGCCTAACTGCTGCAGGGTTCATTTGGACTGTTTGAAACTACGTGTTCACACCGTTAGGAGTGTAACAGTACCAACATCACCAACAAAATTACTCATTACACAGCCCTGTGTAATAGCAGGTTATGTGTATTTCGGGGGGGAAGAAAGGTAAGTGCAGGTGGGAGGAGGAAGGAGGGGTCCTCTGCAGCCACTATTGCGTATCTTAGAGCAAAAAACCTACCATGCTGCTTCACGCGTCCCATTTCTCCCCAAGTCCTAAACCACAGCTGTCACTGACACAAGTCAGAGGGGACAATTTTAACTTCAGATACAGACTCGGAAATAACCGTGAACCACAAAAGTTCCTGCCGTGTCGCAGGCACGTCCTCCTTCTGTCTTCGCGCCAATGCGTTATAATGCATGTAAATGTAATGAACTGTTCCAGAATGTCTTCCACCTAAAAGTATGTCTTCTCAAGGACTCTGCTGTACTAAATTGAAATCTTTCAGAGTGTTCTTCAAGACCGTATGCATAACAGGCACTTTTCAAAATTAAATTAGGAAACATTCACTGCAGTTATGGGTCAGTAGTGAAGAATAATTTCTGAAAGTTGACAGCCAAGCAACGGGGTAGCAGCTTGGCAAAGAGAACCATCTCAGTGTTGGTAATTCAATTTAAAGGCCTGGAGTTATCTTTAGAAACATCACTGCTTCTTGCAGCGCTGCTGCTCCCGTCGATGTTAATGTGCACCATTATCTAGAGAGACAGCACAGGAACTGCTGGAGAACAGCACGGCACTTCAGTGGTGAAAAAAAGAGCGTTTTTCTAAGGAAAAAGCAAGCGCTATTCTTTGAAGTAATACTTGAGAGAAATGGAAAAGATTAATATTGTTAATACAGTTCAAGGAAGGTATGCAATAAAACACGAAGATGAAGCTCTGCATGCTAAAAAGTGTAAGTTTTAAAATGAGTATAAAGTGTTATTGGCTACTGTGTTTGCAGAAAGAACGCATTTAGTCAAACGTGCAATAATTTAGATGATTCGGCTACTTAATACATGGCTTTTGGTGGAGTGCTTTTTAATCACAGTGAGTTTTTGGAAGTATAGGGTCCTCTCTGGAATGAAGCTAAATAATGGCAATACTCTCAGTGCTCTAAAAATCTACACTTGCAGGAGATTCGCTTTTAAATGAGTCATCGGGAGGTGGATGCCTTCATGAAGCTGTTAGCAATAGCCATGCCATTGTCATTTATTTTGATGAATGAACAATAATAAGGCAATTAGACAAAATTATACTGTATTCTGCTACCATTACCATGCTTCGTGTAAAGCCAGCAAATAAAAATATTTTAATAAAAGGTGGTATTAAACAGAAAAGGAAATTACCAATTGAACACCTCATTTTTTTGAAAATTTTGGTGCCGCTAAGCAGCCCTCCTCCCAAAATACACACCATAAATAAACACACCAGATTCTTGTAAATCTTACTAAATCTCATCAAAGGAGGTACCTCGCCTGCCTTGATGGGAATATTCTTATGGGCAACTGTAAGCATCTACCTCCCCTCCAGATGTATCACATGCATTTAAATTACTTCAGCTGATACTAAACCAGGGTGATCTTAAGCTTTGGCCAACCAGTGTGATGCCTGCTGATAAACCCTCAAAGAATTTCAGCTGAGCTTCAGCTGACTTCTATTGAGGTGACAAAAAATTTTGGCTGAGAAATATCATGTGAAGCTGGCTGTTGAATGAGTGTATGCCACAGGATGTTTCCTGCGATTATTAGTGTAAACGGTGCAGACATGTAAAAGAAAATACATATTCACAGAATCACAGAACCATAGGGTTGGAAGGGACCTCTGGAGATNATAAGTGTTGATAAGGTCCCCCTCAGTCATCTCTTTTTCCAGACTAAGAGACCCAAATCCCTCAGCCTTTCTTCATAAGAGAGGTGTTCGAGTGCCCTAATCATCTTGGTAGCTTCAAGTATTTTGCGGGTACTGCTCAACAGCAGCAGGAGAATTGTATATTATTTTTTGACCGTGGCCTACAAGATCTTCAAGGAATGGTTTTCTCTGATAGGATAAGGCAGATGCATAATCTATGGTGTACTTTTATTACACTTTACTATGTAAAAACACCTTATCAGTCTAAACAGTGAGGAAAATCCAGTGGTGCAAAGGAGCACCGTGTTTGCAGTGATGTGCTGTATAGCACTGAAGTCATAACACAAACACGAAGCAAACACACCAGGATCTGGAAACCCCTAAAAATGTCTGGAGATGCAACAGAAAATCAAGATATAAATTCAACATGCAGGGAAGACAAGGCCGTAGCAGGAAAATGAGGTTTTGGTGTCTGTATTAAGGATCATAGGGAGATTCTCAGATCACAACTTTTTTTTTTTTTTAACAGTGATCGCATCAGATTTCTCTTATGTTAAAGCCTTGATAGGAGGAGTTTTAGAATAAATGAAAAGCATTAAATTGCAGATCACCAAGAGATCCAAAGGAACTGAAATATGAAATAATTGAGCCATTAACACCATCTTTTTAAAGGGGCTCCAGGGGAATGACAGACCACCAAGTCTGTGGGGGAAACTGGTCAGTTAAGGCTTAGCTCAATCAAAACAAGGCAAAAATCATATTTACCGGTTACCTGATAAGGAAACAAACCAAGCGGTACATGGCATCTAATAAGAGTTCAAAAACAATTTTAAAACAGTCTTTAAAACAAATTTAAATGAGTTTTGAAAACAATTGCTCTGAAGGATACATATGATTCACATACAAAGGACTGAAGCCTATCGGCAATCTTTCCCACCGCCCCAAGGAATGGCTCACCTATGTCAGCAACGAGACTGCCAGGCTTCTGCTCCAGCAGAAAGTTCCGAACGCGAGGCCACGCTTTGCTCTGCAGATCATTAAAGTAGGCAGCTGTATTTTCATACACGCTGTGCACGTGCTGCTTTTCTAGCTGGGCAGCCTCATGTTCCATCCTGAAAAAGCAATGAAGAAAGATTATGTGCACCACCACACAGCGGAGGCTTTACATTTTATAGACGAGCGTAAGTCAGGACCGTGTACGTTTGCCTTCATAAAATCATTGCACCCACCTAACAGTCACCCATAAAATGGTCTTTACTCAAAGGATCTGATTCTACATCACGAAAGTCAAGAAAACACATGAATGTATCACCTTGCCTGAGGAGCGCTGTATAACTGCAGGGGTCTATTCAATAATATGTATACTCCTAAACAACTTCCCCAATATAGTAAAAGCTTATCTGGTGCAGAACGGAGCCTGGATTCAGCAGGAATGCAAAATTATGAAGAACAGGAAGCTAAGAATAGACTTTCCAGTTGTAGCTAAGGGAAGCAGGTATTAGTATGCTATTTGAAATATAGCCTGGACCCTGAAACCAAAGCCCCTAAATCATGCCTAAATTATTTGTGGTTTATCTACCCTCTAGATGGGATGAGTTGGTTGAAAATTTTCAGCAATAAAACCATGATTTCCCTGCTCCCACTCCGTTACCTTCATTTCTTAGCAAAGTATTTCAGTTTCGTGGCTCATTTGAAAAATAGTATCTTCTTAGACTTTTAACACTACTCCTAAGCTCCTGTAAAACACCAAGTAGATGCAGACACTGAATCCCTTTACAGAGAATCTTACGTCTTAAGATTTCCCCTCATCTAAGTACCAACGAGGTCAGACTTTAATATCTGATGGAGGCTGGTGAGATTGCTTTTCGAAGTGTTAGGGCATTCTGCAAACTAATTCAAACTGCCTGTTTATTCAGGAAATACTCCTTTCCATTATTAAGACAGAACTTTTTAATTGTCCAAGTACTCAGCAGAGATTAAAGCCTGTTTCCAAACTTCTTTCAAGAAACTAAGCAATACATTCTCAAAATGAAATTACAAAAGTGACTCCTTTGGCTGCATTTGAAAATGTCAGAAGCAAAGACTTTAAACACACAAGTTCTTCTTTTGTTTTCCTTGATTTTCAGATAATATACATTTTCAAATCATAATAAACAGTATTTCTTTCTGTCACTTTCACTGTTGAAATACGCTATAATGAGGAAAGATTTAAAATAAAATATTGCATATAATAATAAATAATGGTATGAGCTCTTCAAAACACCTGTCCTACAAGCACAATCTTTTTAATTTAGAAAATGGGAGTTAATCCCAATGTCTGCAAAAAAAAATAATTAATGTCTTTCAAGTTAAGCATGAGTGAGCGCCTACAAGGATAGTATGTAAGACTTGATCCATTTCACTGCTTTCACAATCCTTAGTTTCTTGTTTTCTGGCATGATTCACAATTTTCTTTTATGATGCATTACGTCACCCTTTAGTAGCTGAATATATATATATATATAAAAAAATTCAGTCACAGTATAGTAAATCCCCAGTAGGCACATTTTCAGTGTCATCTTGAAGAGCAGAAAACTGTAAGAGACTGAACAACAGAAGTAGACAGTATTGAAACACAGACTTGAAATTACATTACATGTGCCAGAAGGTACTCAATCGGAACTTTTCTCAGAATGCCATTTCAAATGACGCTGTCAAATAGGATGGGTTAGTTACAGTAATTTGAAATAACTATTCCTTGAAGTCAAAAGCCCATTCTTTTTTTTTTTTTTCTTATTTGACCCTTAAATAAAACAAACTGGATGTCTCATGTCTGCAGCTATCTTTCTTCTCTGCCTCAAAACACACTGTATTTTGTTGTTAACTGCCTAGAAGTTCTCTATTTAGAAGCAGAAATTCCAAAGGCTAACAATCATTTATTTTCTTTTGCCAACTGATACGCTCCTTGCTCTAGTTTATATTTCATGTTCAGTTACTACGCGGTTCAGTGTTTCCAAGTGTTCTTTATCTTTCCACTTGAAGCCCTTTGTTCAATCTTTGCAGCACTTAAGGCAAAAAAAAAAAAAAGGAAAAAAGGAGAATGTTTCCAATCATTCATACTACAGAAATTCCAGTTTATGTGAACCACGGAAGTAGCTGTCTGAACTGACAGTTAATTTTAGTATTTTAAATAAACACAAAAGCCGACCTGGACTTGACGTGGAAGATAGTAAGAATTCTCCCATAGATACAATGTTACATTATACTTTTCCTAAAATGTCTTTATTGAACTCCAATGTAGGCTGAGATTCGGCTTAGTTCCCTACTGACTCAAAAGACCATTAAGTTTTTCCTCTAACTTTCTCATTCACTGGGACTGATACCGAGTCTTCTGCTTGCAGGAGACGCGAGAGA
Organism: Rynchops niger; assembly: GCA_013400035.1. NCBI lineage: Eukaryota > Metazoa > Chordata > Aves > Charadriiformes > Laridae > Rynchops > Rynchops niger. The sequence goes on along the minus strand of VXBH01002675.1, from coordinate 1,031,160 downwards.
CTTCATGTGTCACAACACTGCATTAGAGGTTATTATTTTTAGATATGCTTAATAATCATTATCGAGATAACAATTTGGTTATCATCTTAGAATAACAGTAGTCTACTAAAAAAAAAAAAAAATTATTTCATTTACCGCTTCATCACAATTTCCATTCCTGCTCATTGTTTATATTTTGTAGGTAATTAAGTCCCACGATGAAATTAGACCTACCAATTTGACTTTTCAGTCAAGGATCTTAACACTACGAGGTTTGACTTTGCAGCACGGCACAGAAATGTCCCAGCAATAAACCTCTGCATTTCAATGTTTATGAAAGGCAAGAAACGCACGGAGTCTGACCTGGGCTCCTGGGCTGCAGTTGTACCAGTTCCACACAAGTCTAATGTCACCGAAAACATCAGAAACCTAGAACTTTGTAACTTTACAACCCGAACTCAATACCTCTATTTCTCTTTATAAAGAAAAACAACCATTACAGCTTTTTTTTTTTTTTTTTTTTTGCCTTGAAAGTACCAGACAGTGTCTCTGTTGCACGGAAACTGCAGAAAATGTTCAGTTCATCCAACTTCTGGGTTATAACTTGCAGGATAATTGCAAAGCAGGTTTTGCAAAGGAGATAATGAAAATCTAAGATGTCCAGAAATCCCACTGCTTCAGCATCTGCTCCGCTTCTCATTTAAGTCACCTGGAAGCTGTCCGGTAAGCCAGCAAGGAGGAGGAGAAGAGCAGAAGGTGGTAATTACGGACATACTCTCCCCGTCCTCAGTTCTCCTTTTCCCGTGCTGTAGCTCGTGCTCCTGTCAAAGGGCTCAGGCAGAGACTCGGTGCAGAACAGGGAGGGCGCAGTAAATTGTCACCCAGCTGTTTGGTGGCTCTGCGGCAAGCCCTGGCAAGTCGCCGAAACGTGGATGCGGCGTAAGAAATGTGAGAGTCCCGCAAACAAGCAGTTTGGGTAACAAAGGAAGAGCAAATGAAGGGATCCTCTTCCCTTTCAGTGCTTCCTGGTCATCGAGGTCCATTGATGAGACTAAAGCAGGCCCTTCTTGCAGCTGATCCACCAAGTGAGAAAACTGGATGAAAGTCATGGTGTCGTTTCTGTGGAACGTGCAGGGCAATGGATCACCAGTCCACCACAGCTAACTGTGGAACACGATCAAGAATGTTTGAAAGTAAAGAGGTTATAGTCCATTGACTTTTTCCTACATTGCTGGTTTCCTTCTTTGTTAAAAAAAAAAAAAAGGCAAAATAAAAAATAAACTAAAATATTACAGCTTTCCAGGGGGTAAAAGGAATTGTACAAACATGTGATATCATATATTATCACAGCTACACATCTCACTAAAAGTTCCCTCACTCCAAGGCAATCTAATTTCTTCCTCTTCCATTAACATTTTGAAGCCTTTTAGATAATTAACTTTTCAAGGATGCTGCTTTAAGGAAAGCCATGTTGCTTGGACATTTTTCTATCACTGCTGAAGTAATAAATACATTTAAACATGTGACCTTGAAATGACAACAACCAAAAATTAATAATCCCAGTTCCCAATATTTTAAAAAGTCGGGATTATTTATTTTTTACCCAGGGTTTTTCACTGAATCACAGAATCTTCAGAGGTGGAAGGGACCTCTAGAGATCATCTAGTCCAACTCCCCTGCTAAAGCAGGATTGCCCAGAGCACATCACTCAGGACTGCATCCAGGTGGGTCTTGAAAATCTCCAGAGAAGGGGACTCCACACCCTCCCTGGGCAGCCTGTTCCAGTGCTCTGTCACCCTCACCGTAAAGAAGTTCTTCCGTGTA